>ML419791.1:27429-130772 GCA_005239525.1 Nicotiana knightiana | reverse complement strand
CCCCCCAAAAAAAAAAAACCTTTCTTTCTTCCTTTTCCTCATAATAGTACTGATAACCAAATGCAACAAACACAGCCATATCTAAAGGTAATTAATTACAGTACTGCCATAAAATTTAGTTCACAAGCAGACTCCATCTAAATGAATCCACTGAATGCCCCTCATTGTTTAGGCAAGACAAATGAGGAAGTAATAGCAAATACTTGCAAGTTGCATCATCTGGGTGAGAACATGGAGGAACGATATTGGATCTTCAAGATATGGAAGCCATACTCAGAGTAAACAGAGAACTTAGGCCACTAAAGTAATCCAATTTAGCATCAGAAAATGTATACTACATTATGGAAGGCCAAAAAAAAAAAGAAAAATAATTACTAACATGGTCCAAATAATTACACAAGGAAGAAGGTAAAAGAAGTGCTACCTGCATCCAGGGAACCTCTCAGTTCCTCCAAACAAGCACAAAAACCTTTTGTCTTTGGAAGAAGTACGTTCTTCAGAATTGGCAATCCGTTTTCAGAAGCATATTTTTTACTACGGATGCACTTCTGTTCTCTGTATTACAGCAACGAAACCACTAACTTCAATTAATTAACGCCAGTACTAAAGAGGAAATGCACTAATTATCATGCCACAAGGACACACAATCCCAGATACATATACATAAAATTTGAAGTAAAAACATACGTGAAATCAGTGCCTTCCGGGAAAACAACAAGCCACAGTGGATCTTGAGGATCTTGATACGTCCCGAGCATCTGACGCAGCTTCAATGCATCAGCATCCCATTTCCTCTCAACAGGTATGAACTCCATGACATGAAAAACCCATCCAAACACTGGCAATCTCATCAAACTGCTCTTAAGTATATACCTGAGCGAACCCACACATCCCTTGCGCAAAGCAAGATCCCACAAGTACATCCAATCAACCTCAGTTCGATGGTTTGCAATAACCAAGACTCGCTTCGCTGATGGAACAGAATCTCCAGAGATCACCACCTTGGTTTTGTTAATTTTTTCAAACCAAAAGGGCCACAAAGCTAACCAACATCCAAAAACAAAGGATATTCCCACTCTGCTATAATGGACACTGATAGTTCGCATGGCAATAGCAGGCCAAAAGCCAAAGAACACTAACAGCACAAATGCAGAGAGTACTAACACAATTAGACAGAAAATACCCCTCACTATCCTCAACAGGGTTAGATTTCGGTGCCTTGGTTGCTTTCCAGAATCATCAGCCATTTGAACATTAATGAGGTTGCAGGCGACAGAGTACTATTACCAATCCACTAATTAATACAGAACTCCAATATTACTAGGCATCAAATTGGCAATCAACCCAAATGGGATTAAAGACCTAATTGCCTCTATTATCCTGTAAAACATGAACAAAAGTTGCTGTGTTAGCTAAAACCAAAAGGGACAGCTCTACACTTGCAATAAACTCATCAGAAATTAAACCTTGATGTAAAAATACTACTAGAACTTAAACAGAAAGTTCAAGCTTTTTAGCTCAAAGTGGCTTTAAGAAACAAATATGGTACATTATTCAGTTCAAGAAACACAGAGTTACTATGAGAAACAAGCTACTTCTTTTTCCTAATTTAAACACCCAATTCAGCAACCTTAAACTTAAGGGTAAAATATTGAATAAATAGTCCACTTGTATATTGGAGTAAAAGAAAAGAGCCATTGACCTCGAATTCAAGAACACAAACAGAAATTCGTGAACTGAACAAGTACTCAGAAATGTAAATCGAGAGGATACCTAAGGAAGTGAAGCAACAAGAGCTAAGAAATTTAGCTGAAGACTTCCATTAGAGTTGAAGGATCCAATGTGGCTCAAGTCAGAAACGTACACTTTTAGCTAAGACAGGGAGAGACTTCTAAAACCATGGTCGTGCAAGCACAGTGTATACGGGGTTCGGGTATCGGGCCGGGTCAGCCCCTATATGGGGGAATTATGCCCCTATTTTCTAGCAGCTTTCATAGGTCTCATAATTGCGCTCTTATTTCCTTGTGGGGTTATCAATGATGTTGATGGGTGGGTACCTTCTCTTTTCAACCACATTCTCTTGACGGTGGCCTCAATTTCTTTCTTTTTTTCTTTTCATTAGTTATTGGTATCGAGATTTAAAGGCAAATTCATGATTTAAATTTTACGGATTTACCTATTTTTAGCAATTAATCTAGTATATTTTTAAAATTGTGAGTTAAAATCCACTATTTATTACAAATAAATTTATATTCTACGACGAAAGTACTACTATGGATAAATTAGTTAAGAATAAAGAAATTCGATTCATTTCAGCATAACGTTAAAAGTCGAAAAGTTATTTTCAGCTTGAACCAAATGCTATTGTTTTCAACTTCCACTCAACTTATTTCCCAATGTCTACTAATTGGCATGTGAAATTCATTATTGCATATACTACTTCGATTATGAGTATTTACAATTATTGTACTTCAATATTTGAACTTGAAGTTACATATGAATATCTCGGATGAAATAGTTACTACTACTTGTTTTCACTCACTCACAAATTGTTAGTCCTTTTGCTTCGATAACAAAATGATTTTTTTTTCTTTCAAAATTGTTCTTATTTGATAGTTTTCTTTTTAAAGATTAGCTGATGATGCTAATTGCAGAATTTCCGTGGATCATATTTAACTATAAAAAGTTACTCAATTATTAGACAAAAAATTAAGGATAAACTCAAAATTGGCCTCGAGAGCTTTCAAGCAAGAACCAAAACGTCACCTTCTCCTTGTGAATGCAAAGCAAAACTCCACTTTATTTATAATCAGTTTTAATTAATATATATGAGCCTACTCCAAAGGGATGCACACATAAATTAATTAGCATTGGCAGATAGCCAAGGCATTACTTTCTCTGGAAATTACCATGTTGCTAAATTCTAACAAAGACATTTCCTCTGTGAAATCACAGTTTACAAAATTTAGTCTTCTGATTCGGACATTTCAATAACACATTAACGTCTCTTGGGAAACCAAGGAATTAAAGTTTTGAAACAGGAGAAAAATGGGATGGAACTTCCAGACAGCCATCACCATCTCCTAATACGCATCACTTCATTCAGCTAGACATCACCTCGTTACTTTGAAACTCTGCACAACAGAAGACAGAGATCAGAAAGTGGCCATAACACTTGGTCCCTTGAATATGGTCAAGACGAGCCACAAATGATATTGTTCTGAATGTCCAATAATCTTCTTTTAAGCTTGCAAACACAATATCCACACTAGACTAAAATGTTTTGACTATGCGGTGTCACACCTCCTTTTTCCCAAGGGATAACAAAGTTTTTCGAATTAAAGTGATATTTTTCGAAATGGGATCATTTAATTAGAGTCGCCACTTTGAATATTGTTATGGTGTTCCAAGTCACCAGTTTATTTTAGAATCCCAAATCGAGGAAATTGACTGTATTTTTGGTCCGCAAACACAGAAGACCAGTTACGGAATTTTGTTAACCCGGGATAAGGTATGAGGCACTCCCGAGGTTTTAGCACTGTCGCTCAACTATTAATAATTGACCTAATTATCTGATTTAATACATATTTGAAAAGACCGAATGCATTTTTATTTTTTGACCGCTTTTAGTATTTATGGATTTGTTTGAACAAGTCGCAATGCCGCGCACTCGTTTGTTTTTGTACATATTACGAATCGCGCCGCGTGAAATGCACCCGCAATTTACAACATGTTTAGTTTTATTAATATTTGAAGTTATAGTCGAGTCACGTGAAACGCACACTCGAATTAGGGATTATATATCATGAATAAGCATATTTTAAAATGTGAATGTCGTAGCTTGCTTTAGGAGCGATTAATAATAAATCATCGGGACTATGAGTACGATTCTCGTGACATAGTCATGATATATAATCTCCAATTCGAGTGTAATTCGCGTGACTCGACTATAACTTCAAATATTAATAAAAATACACATGTTGTAAATCGCGGGTGCGTTTCACGCGGCGCGATTCGCAATATGTACAAAAGCAAATAAGAGCGCGACATCGCGACTTGTTCAAACAAATTCCGCGTGACTCGACTATAACTTCAAATATTAATAAAAATACACATGTTGTAAATCGCGGGTGCGTTTCACGCGGCGCGATTCGCAATATGTACAAAAGCAAATAAGAGCGCGACATCGCGACTTGTTCAAACAAATTCCGCGTGACTCGACTATAACTTCAAATATTAATAAAAATACACATGTTGTAAATCGCGGGTGCGTTTCACGCGGCGCGATTCGCAATATGTACAAAAGCAAATAAGAGCGCGACATCGCGACTTGTTCAAACAAATTCCGCGTGACTCGACTATAACTTCAAATATTAATAAAAATACACATGTTGTAAATCGCGGGTGCGTTTCACGCGGCGCGATTCGCAATATGTACAAAAGCAAATAAGAGCGCGACATCGCGACTTGTTCAAACAAATTCCGCGTGACTCGACTATAACTTCAAATATTAATAAAAATACACATGTTGTAAATCGCGGGTGCGTTTCACGCGGCGCGATTCGCAATATGTACAAAAACAAATGAGAGCACGACATCGCGACTTGTTCAAACAAATTCCATAAATACTAAAAGCGGTCAAAAAGTAAAAATGCACAATAGTTTTCAAATATGTATTAAATAAGATAATTAGGCCATTTATTAATAGTTGAGCGACCGTACTAAAACCACGGAGCTCGGGAGTGCCCCATACCTTCTCCCAGGTTAACAGAATTCCTTACCCGGTCTTCTGTGTTCGCGGACCAAAAATAGAGTCAATTTCCTCGATTTGGAATTTTTTTTAAAACGGTAATTTGGAACACTATAACAAATATTTATAGTGGCAACTCTAATTAAATAAATAATCTTATTTCGAAAAATGTTACTTTAATTAAAAAACACTGTATCCCTCGAAAAAAAGGAGGTGTGACAGCTCTGGGGACTCTGTTGGGGAATTGGGTGGCTAGGGTTTGGAGAGAGGGTGAAGAAGATGAAGAATGAGGTGAGTTTGGGGGTTAGGGGGGTCGGTTAGGACTTAGGACAAATATAAAGGTTTTGGTTGTTTAGTTCCCGGTCGTTAGATCATAATTGATCAACGGATGGGATCATTTGGGGGGAAAACCGGGTCGTATTAAAGGGGCTGGACCGGTTTTAAATGGACCTAGGCTTGGGGCAGATGAAGGGAAAATTGGGCTATTGCAATTATTCGGGCCCAATTCGAAATGAAACCCAACTAAACATTTTCTTTCCTTTCTCTTAATTTCATTTTTGGTCATTAATTAAACTAACATGGTATGTAAACTAAAAATTGCAAAGTTAACACCTTACCATTTTATCTATCAATTGATTAGTTAATTACTTTAATAATGTGAACTAAGAAAAACAAAAATTAATTTAAACTAGAAGCTAAAATGTAAAAATGACTAGGGTATTTTTTGTGATTTTTCATTCAATAATGCAACTAATAAACGTAATTGAATCCTAAAAATGCAAATAACACCTAAAATGCTATGCAGTGAAGATTTTGGATATTTTTTGGTGTTCTTATGATTTTAAGACATTAAATATGCAACTAAAGGCAAAAAACAATTAACAGAAAATTCTAAGAAATTCTATGAAAAATTAAAACAATTAGAAAAAAAAAATATTTTGTAGATTTTATAGGAGTATTTTCCATAGGGCAAATATTACGTGCTCACATGTGGAACAGTGCCAATGTGAATTGTACGCTTTATCGTTCATTTGTTCATTAGAAACAGTATGTTTTGCACTGAAAGAAATGCAACCTCAACAGTCTAGGAGATGCGATATATTCAATTGGAGCCATATGATTAGACAATAAATCATCCCTCTTGGAAAAGGGGTAAAGCCTGACTCCAACTCAGCCCATAATTCAGATTTCTCTTTTCTTGTATCAAGAAGCCTAGCTAATTCAGTAAGCAAAGCAATCAAGTGGAGAGGCAAAAAGTGAAAAAGATACGGGGACGACAACAGGTGGTGGTGCAAAAGACATGAGGATAAAAAAAAAAAGTAAGAGATGAAAGTAGTACTTGTTTGAGGATGGAGAAAACTGAGATAAGAGGCAAGAGCACCATAATTTCAGCTCTGGTTTAACTCCATCAACAAACACAAAAAACATTTCTGGCTTTGTACAGGTTAAGGTGGGTTTAAGCGTTGAAAGAATGATACAAGGGGATCACTGTAACCCCGACCCACAACTTCAAGACGGTCCAAGTAGAATTACTTTTCTCAAAATCATGAAAAACTTCGAGAATCTATTCTTCAATCACAACAACTACTTTGACAAGTCATTTCGATAAATAGAGCAACTTAAACAAACTAACAGTAGTTGACCTTTCTAGACAAGGTAGAATCAGGAAATTATATTCCCCTTTGAAATTCTTTTGAAAAGTAAATGATGGTACCCTGAGCTCAAGTGACAAAGTCTAGCTAATATGATGAGACATTTTATCCAACACATAACATTTAGGCAATTGAAGAATACATACCTTCACCCTTTTCATAAGGTCTTTGGCTTTCTGATCATTCTTAAAATGATCACGCACCGGCTGCATCACATTGAAAACTAAGTCAGGAGGACAACTAAAAAAGGCGGAATCACAAATATATTGAACTATAAAAAAATAAAAACAATTTGTGATGTCCTGGTCTTGAGTGACAGTAGTCTATTCGATATTAACTATACAACCTGAAGCGCATCAGATACTAGCCATCAAGTGTGCAATAACTTGATTTACTATTTGTTGATAAATTGCATATATGATTGATTACACTGTGTCTTTAAAATAAGAACCTTGAAATTTAAAAAATACTCTAAAGAGATGAGAATACGCTACAAACAAAGAAGTTATTCTATAGGGTGTTGGGGCTAATTAGTTGTATATATCAAAGAACTACAGGTAATAAGACCAACAATCAAAGACTACTTCTCACATTAAAGCTACTAAAGTAGCAAAACAAAATGGCAAATTTGCAAATGCATCAATGTAATACCAAAAACAAGGACTACATAAGAGATTAGCACAAACATCAATTACCAGCAGCTCAGTAAGATGTTGTCATCTACCTGTAATATCTTATTGATTGCTTTTGACAATGCAGGTTTCAGGTCTGCAGGATGCAAGTTCCCACTTTCATAGTCAGCCGCTAATTCTTCAAAATTCTTATAGGTCCTAGTGTGGGAAAAAGAACAAACCAAAAGATGAGCTAAAAAATCGTGCTGTGTTAACAAACCAGCTGAATGGATATGAGAAATGCATGAAATGACTCACTTGTCGCCGCCATTCTCAGCACTTCGCTCAATTTTGAACTCATTAAACCAAGGGAGGACGATATACTTGATGTACTCCAGACATGGATTCTTTTCTACGACCTTTGGTGGACAAAAAGCCTTCTTTATCTTGAGATTTACCTCTGCCTTTGATGTTCAAGCATGACACAGGAAAAAAAAAATACTGTCACTACACTAGAACCTCATAGGCAACAAAACCACCTGTTAAGAAATCTACTATGAACACTGACCATCAACCTAAAAACAAATGTAGCACTATGTTACAGGTGATTAATATATATAGCTAGATACCTCTTCATCCTCCATGTAGATGGAAGAAGAGGGGTCACTCTTGGACATCTTCTCTTGACCTTCCTGCAAACCAGGGAGCATATCTGCACGCCAAAATCATAAGGGAACAAACATATCAAACAAAAGAGTTAGCTGAGTAACAAGAGAATTTGAATTCTAGAATATAAAAAAGATTATCGTACGATGGGACAATATGATAGGCTTGTTTTTCCTCTTGATGTCATCACAGTACTCTCTTGCAAGTACATTAACCTTTCGCTGGTCCATGCCTAGTTGACATATGTCAGCCTAATAACAAGAAAATTTTTATTTAGCTGGTAGAATCATAATTTAAACAAATAATTACCACTCCCTGCACAGACCATGGAAGATTGAAGACAAGCACTCATAAAAATACAGGCAACAAATGAAACAAAATGTATGCAGCTCTCATATAGTCATATCTGTCCATATCAAGAAGCATATGCCTCTGAAACTAGAAACTCAAGGCAATCCAGCTATATGCCTAGTAGCAACTGAAATGCGTGTTTTACTCATTTGGTAAACTAGACAAGCAAGAACCAGGTTGTCAAGTGACATTGCAATGTTGACCCAGACAAGCAAGAAGTAAATTGTTCAGTGACATTACAGGGGTAACTTGCATGCCTAAAACAAGAATAACTGTGAAAGTACAACAACAATAAACCTAGTGTAATCCCACAAGTGGGGTCCGAGGAGGGTAGTGTGTACCCAGACCTTACCTCTACCTTGTGAAGGTAGAGAGGTTGTTTCCAATAGACCCTCCGCTCAAGGCAGGGTGGATCTAGCGTATTACCGACGGGTTCAATTGAACCCATAACTTTTGGCGCGGAGTAAAAATTTACATGTAGAAATTTATTAAATTTGCAAAAATAGTAGATATGAACCCATAACTTTACAAATATAATGGGTTCAATAGTAAAAACTTTAAAAGCTGAACCCATAAGATTTAAATCTTGGACTTGCCTCTGGCTCAAGGAACAGTGACAAGGAAGCAACAACATATAATAAAAAGGTCCAGGAACATTACTAATAATATCAGTAAGAAAGAAACAACATATAATAAAAAGGTCCAGGAACAGAAAACAAGAATATTACTAATACTATCAGTAAAACTAAGAGACACCCTCGGCTCCCTATCAACCTTCAACCCTAATACTCGACCTCCACACTTTCCTATCTAGGGTCATGTCCTCGGTGAGCTGAAGCAACGTCATGTCCTGTCTAATCACCTCTCCCTAGTACTTCTTACAACGCCATGTGAAGGTGCCTCTATTATTCCCGATAAAGTCTCACAAAAGATGCTTATATTTAAGTTATCCAGCTCACTGAACAACAAATTATTTACAAATAGTTAGTTATAAAACAGCTTACCTTAAGGAAGAATATGTCAGCACATTGCATGCATGGGTAAAAAATCTGGGCCGCTGTCAACTCATCTTGCTCAGACCGACCCATAATTTGGCAGCACCTTATAATGAAGAAAAAAAAAACATGTAAGCAATAATTGACTGTCCTTTTCAGGAGAAGCAAGAGTTTTACTTGCTTTATCCTTTACCTTAAAATCCTGGGAAGCTTGTTCCTTCGAGCTATGTCCATAACAAGTGGCCAGTACTCATGAGCTCTAGAGTTAATCTCTTTTGAAGACCATAGAAATTCCACTTGACCCCCTTCGAGATTCATTCCCACAGCCTTCCATATCTCAATCAGATACTGACCAACAACCTCAATTTTCTTCAGATCACCACCCATCTTGTTATTTAGCTGCGCAAACCAATCTGCAATCCAGATCTTCACCTTGCAGCCAGCCGAAGTCAGTTTGTTGACGTTTAGTGCCTTCAGAACTCCCTGTTTAGAGAAGAAATTTTAAAGGAGAACGAAACAGTCATGAGATGCTAAAAAGAACATATAACTGCACAGAAGCCCCTCCACTATATCTGACCTGTACAAATGTAAGATGAAGAAAGAATGGCATAAAATATAAATTTACCTCACAACTTATTCAACAATGTTTCACTTAGGTAATTTAATTCAAGTTTATTTCAGCAAATAACAAATAACTTATGAAGGCAATTGGGGGTTATCTAAAACTAGAGGTTCTCCTGATCTCACACGTATACCTGCAAGGGCATACAAATGGGGAAACTATTCCCCTTCTTTTCACTTTTTCTTAACCAGAAAAAGATCCAACACCGTTGTTTTCCCTAATGCTCTACATTACAACTGGTCAGCATCCAGATATAATTATTTTGAACGTACCTGGAATCTAGTCATGGATCTGCCTAAATTTGATTTATTTAAGACTAAAAGGTGAAAATACCCGTTTAATGCATATACTTTTATTTCCAAAGTTTACCTGAGCAATGTGCATTCGGCCAGAAGGCTCAAAACCATCATAGCAAACGGGTTGTGGCTTCTTTGCCAAAAGATTCATCAACTCATCCTCCTGTATGCATTCCTCCCCAATACTCCTAACAATCTTGAACTTCTCCTCCAAGCTCATTCTAAAATCAGAAACAACAAACGTAATCTTACATTAGAACAAGACTAAAACCCAAAAAAGAATATGCTTTCATACATGAACAAAAAACACAATTTCAGAGATCTCACTATATCAATCAACTAATCCCCTATCCCAAACTAATTGAGGAAATTGGGACAGCTATATGAATCTTCCATGTCTGTTTATTCGGTGTCATTTTATTCCAATACTCAATAATTTGTCATATGTTACCATCTCAAAAAAGAAAATACACGTTTTAACGGATTTAACATGCTCATCAGAAATTAAATTAGAAAAAAAAAAGTATTCCAAATAGAAATTACGTCATCCCTGAGCATGTTGAGAGATAGACTTACTGGGAAGCTGAAATGGAAGGGTTGGATGAGGAAGCTGCCAATGAGAGCGCATCAATGGCTTCTGAAGCCTCTTGATTATCCATATTCCTCGCTGACGATATAGAATTAGGGTTTTATCTGATCTGATCTTTATTTAGCTGGTAATAAGTATAAAAATAGCTAGGAGAGAGACTTGCTGACAAGGGCGGCTGGCAAGTGAAACCCTTGCCTTAATGGCATTACTAAATACAAAATCACAAAAGAATAATAATACGTACTCTGACAGTTAGTGTTATAAAATATTATAATTATACTAGTGCAGGTCTATAAATTCCAAAGAAGTTACTCTCACTATTCTTGTCCATTAATCTCTCATTATTCTTTACCGTTATGGTTGTAACTCTCGTACCTCCATAACTTCCCTATTATCTTCCTCCATGATCTCAAATATTTAATATCATATTTATGATATTTTTTTGTATATCTCTATGTAAAAATAAGAATCTTTTTTTCCTCTCTATACTTGTTTCATATTGTTACTTTGAGCTTAATTGCTTAACACGTTATTCGTACGAGTCTCTAACCACGTTCGAAGTAAGTTATCTTCTTTTAAAGTTCTCGACTCTGATTTAAAATTATCAGGTACAACCTGTTTCTCTCTTTTGCAAGAATAATGACATGTTTTGTTGGATACTTAGTTATTCTTCATTCTGTTTTTTAGAGAAAAAAAAATATTCATACTTCACCATGATTTCTTTATTTACGAATAAGGATGTGATAATTTTAATAGACTGCTTCTTAATTGATTTGCATATCAAAATGTGAATAGAAGTAATCATCAGTAGACTTAGATAACAAGATTGTTTTCTTGATAGTAGTATATATCCAAAAGATGATTATAAATGGTGTTTGCATCATTGAAATATAGCATCCTACTTTGACTAAATCCAAGAAGTTTTTACTGGTTATTCATCTTCATTATAGAAACAAAACACGTTAGTAATAATGAGGTTACTTGAAATTATTTTTTTCAAGTGTATTTTCTATCTGAATTCAAGTATATCCAGTTACAACCTATAAGCTTAGGTACTTGGGTACACCAAATGTAATACATGATTATGCATTATTGTGCATTTGTGCAATATAACACGATATACTACACTACATATAACTATTTCATTTGACAAGCTTACATACAGAATATTAGTACAAGAGTATGTACTGCATCCAATTTTCACTGATATTAGTTGCGGGCCCCTTTTTTCTCGCGAAATCGGATTTTGTCACAATCCAAAATTCTCAACCTTAAGGATTGTGATGGCGCCTAACACCACACTTGCTAGGCAAGCCAATGTTAGAGTTCGATTAGCTATTTTCCTTTGATTATCCATTTAAACACAATAAAATAAATTTAAAGTAAACTTAATCTAATAGTTTCCAAAGAATAACTCCAAATATAAATAATAAACAAATAAATAAACCGAGCCACGAACTAATCATATAAATAACTCTAAGACTACCCCAGGGTCTGGTGTCACAATTCATGAACCACTAAAGAATATTACAAATAGTGGATGAAAGAAATAATATAACTATTTTGAGGAAATATAAAACAGTATCTACGAAGTAAGAGAAACTCTCGGGATCTGCGAATGCCGGCAGATATACCTCGTGTCTCCGGATAATGAATAGCGGCTACTAAAAATCTCTACTGTTGGTTGGTACATGGATCTGCACAAAAGAGTGCAGAGTGTAGTATAAGTACAACCGACCCCATGCACTGAGTAAGTGCCGAGTCTAACCTCGACGAACTAGTGACGAGGCTAAGGCGGGGCAATTATAACTTAACCTGCGACAATATATGTATATAATAAAGTAATAAAATAATCCTACGCAAACAAGAAAATATAATTACGACAATGAATAAATAAAATAACTCAGTCGCCTATTCCAGGCCTCAGTTGTGACCAAGATCCCACATAAATTTCCAAACTTTACTTTAAAACAATCGTATGTGCATAATATGAGAAACAGTAGAGTAAAACAATAAAGCTTCCAAATCTTTGTAATTAAAATCAGTAAAACATAAATATCCTCCCTCATCACTGTCTTGTTGCGGCGTGCAACCCGATCCTACCTGTCCACCCTTATCACTATCATTTATTTCCCCTATCCACCCTTATCTTTTTTTCTTTTTTGGTTTCCCACCCGGTGCCCGGTACCTACACATTGGAGCCCGACTATATCCGGATTCACGCCTCATAGGGCCCCATTCGGGAGGAAGCGCTCCCTACCAAGGATTTTTCCATACCCAGGGCTCGAACCCGAGACCTCTAGTTAAGGGAAGAGCAGTCTCATCCACTGCACCACATCCTTTGGTGGTCCCTGTCCACCCTTATAACTATCATTTATTTCTCATGTCCGCCCTTATCACTATCATTTATTTCCCCTGGCCGCCCTTATCACTATCATATTGTCCACCCTTATCACTATAAATTGATTTATTTATCAAAAACTTTCAGAATTCAGGCCAAGCCTTTCCCAACACGTTTATCTCAACAATTTTAAACAAAACACAATAAAGCTCACAAGTTGTGTCCAATATTATTTCATAATGAAACCAACCAGAATATATGTAAATATTGTAACACTATCATCCAGCTCAACCTTTATGTACCATAACAAAATCAAGGGAACAACCAACACTTTTAACATGCGTGCAACAATACTTGGCAATAATCTAATGAAAACAAATAGTCAAGTAGCATATGCGGAATAAAAATTCAATTACGTACTTGAACATATTTCTAAAAGCCACCTATAAATGAATATTTTCATCTATTCACTCATGACCTAAATTTGAGCTCCAAATAGTTTATCTTATCCTACCGTTTTACATTTTTAAAGTCTGAGGTCCGACTCTACAATATTATCACTACTTTTTTATTTATTTATTGGTCTAAGGTTTAAGACTTCACTAAATCTTCAAAAGAAAAACATAAAACGATAATCCAAATGCATTCTTGATCTATATAACATCAAGACAAAAGTACATGTGAATCTTATTCAGGTATTAGATTTATTACAACAACGATCATCACTTGACCATATAAACCTCAACAATAATAAAACAGTCGAGCCGGGAATTAAATAAATGGAAAACGGAAAAGGGATCATGGTAAACAACATTTTGGCAGTGTATAGGTACTCGTCACCTCACCTATACACTACACACAAGCAATTTCACATAACAATCAGGTTGGGGATTCCTATTCCCTCAAGTCAAGGTTAAACCAAGCACTTACCTCAACTTCGCAGGCCACTCACTGTTCAATTATAGCTTTTCCTCTTGAATTCACCTCCAATACACTCGAATCTAACCATAATTAACTTAATATCATTAATTAATTCTAAAGGAACTAATTTTACTGGAAATTATAATTTTTCCTAAGTTTTCTATAAAAAAAAGGTTAAAACCCGACCCCGGGCCCGCGTGATCCAAACACGGGGTTCGGACCAATTTTCGCTTACCCATTCACCCACGAGCCCGAATATACAATTAGTTTCGAAATCCGACCTCAATTCGAGGTAAAGATTCAATTTTAAAAAATTCCCCAATTCTACTTAAACCCTCAATTTTTACCATGAAAATTCTTAGTTTTTGATTTAAAAGTGATGAAAAATATTGGGTAATTGAAATATAACCAAAAAAACGAGTAGATAACACTTACCCCAATCCCTATGGTGAAAATCGCCCAAATCCGAGCTTCCCAACTCAAAATATGACCGAATGAACAAACCCTAGTTTTATATATTTTCTGCCAACTATTCTACCTCGTTTCTCATACCAAACGATCCCGAAACTCAATTTTTATATCTCCATTGGATTCTTTGTGAAATTCTGGTCAAGTTAGGCTTTTGAATCACTCAATTTGACCTTATAATGAAGGAGATATGTAGGTTTTAATATTTGCAAATCGTGCAGATTTTTAAATACGCCGTCAGTGGCAATTTCGTAATTAATCTGAAAATCTAGCAACCCTATTTTTAGTAAAATGACCATAAAATCCTCATACGTTATCCAAATTCGACAATTCTCTTTGCTACGGGTCCGTAATTACGATACGTATCTAATGCTTCAATCAAAAAAGAGCGAAGCTCATTTGTTCAATATGATATCATTTATGCTTGAAGAAACGACGTCAAAATGCTTGTTCCAAATGCCTAGCCTCGGACTCAAGGATTCCTTTGCGTAACCTCTTGTACTTCATCTATGCTTCGGCAACTTCATCTATGACCCTGTTTCTTCGACCGATCCCTGACTCGACTATTCCTACTATGTTATCATCCAACCATGATAGGTAGAAGTATGCATGACCGGCATGGTACCGATCTGGCTCAATAGTATCCTTTTCCACAATAATCTTCAAATTCCACATGTGTTGGGATTCACATTTGTATGGAATGGCATTATCTTGAAAATATTCTTTGTAATGACTCATTTTGGAGACTCGCAATATGACTTGTTTTCTCCCAGCTTGTCTCATGCCCCTGATAGGAACATATGAATATATGCCTCTTAACCCAATCAGTACCAAATATGGAACATCCCTAGATCAGACGATGAACTTGCTAGTAGGGAACCACTCGAACATCTAATGGACCTTGTCCTCGGTCAGATTGCTGAAAAAATGTACCCAATCTATAGTGTTTGCCGGTTGTGCTAACCTATCTGTGATGAATGTCTTTATTTTCGGATGATGGAAAGCTATGTGGTCATTCCATGGTCTTCGTGGAAATTCCTGATGGTACTTTCCTCTTTGAAGATGCTCCAACAACCAAATCTGCAGCAACAAATTGCAACACTCAAAATATCTGAACCCCTTCTTGCAATGGTCCAGAGCTCGGTACATTTATGCTATGATCATTGGGAAAATAATGTATGTTTGTCCCTCAATTACTTCCATTAAAGCCTTAGTTACCATATCCAACCTAGTGTGAATCATGTCTCCTTGGATTGGAAACACTATCATACCCAGAAAGCAGACGACGAACACAAAAACCCGACGATGAGTCCAACCTAGGGAAGTGATGGTAGGATTTACTGTATCTGTATCATTCGTAGAGGAAGTCGAAAGGTATGTAGGACTTCTTCAAGAAGACTAAATTATCACTCTTTCTCAACCCATCATTTTCAGAAACCCCCTAGGGGTGAGATTTTCTGGCACCAACAAACCAGGACTATCCCAGGGTAACCCAGCGAAACCTCCTATTTCCTCCAGGAGGGGAGTCATTTCCACATTTCCAAAACGAAAGACGGCCCTTTCTTCATCCCAGAACATGGTATCAGCCTCGGTCAATATGTTATTTGGCTAGATGTCTAACAATGAGGGTAAATTTTGCCAAAATCCTCTTCACATGGTTTTTGTCGCTTGGCAAAAGATTTTTCCACCAATATAGCAATAAAGGTGGTATGTTTCGGACCATGCCGAACCTGGGGACTTTGTGCCTCATGTTCTGAAAGAATAAACAAAGTTAGACCCTTTCCCCCTCCTGGTTTGACTACTTACGCATTAATGATTAGCATATTGGCACGTTTTCTCCAAATAATGCACATATCATGATTGTGGATCCCGGTGGGCTTTGGACAAGGTTTTTCCTTAGAGGGTTGTTGTGCGAACAACATAGTAACCCATGCTAGGTTTGAACATGATGCATGTACAGTTATTATCAGAGTAAGGTTTTTCTATAGAAGTCTAGATCGGTGCCTTCAAGCGGACAACTTGAGAGGGAAAGGCACGGAACCGTCGACTGCACCATTGATCGACTAGTTTTACCGCAAATAAGCCATTTCAAATTTTAAAGTGTAATTTAGGAAGAGCACGGACACTCATCAAGTGCCTCTATGGTATTAATTACGCACAAGTGGAATATAATGTCGAGCATGTATTTATGCAAAAAGAAAATAACATGTTGTCAAGTATTTTGCAAGATAACACAATAAATGCAGTATTTAATAAATGTAAAGACGAGAAAGCAAAACAAGGAAAGAGTTAGTCGCATAATGGAAAAATTATAATAAAGCGATAAAGGGGTAGGGATGACAAAATTTAAAGAGTGAATTTAGGGAGCATAATTGAGAATAACGGAGGAAGTGCATATTGTAACCAGATTAAACAAAGGGTTGCAAGTAAGTTCATGTGAAGGGAAAATAGGAAATGAGTGTGCATGTAGCAATAACAAGGGTAAATGGGATCAGGGTGTTCAAACATTAGCAAAAATAATAAGGACACGCTTATCGAGCGAGACTAATTCATATAGACCAAGTTCGTTATGGTAAAAGCCTAAAGATATCCCCAGCATAGTCGCCATGTTGTCGTGCCCCCTTTTCTCGCGAAATCAGGTTTCTACATTGACAACTCCTTTGAGAGAGAAGGAATTGGTAATTGAGAGAGCCGCCACCTAACGAATTAAGGTGCGTTAGGGAACCTATTGCAAATGACTCAAGTTTTACTAGTCGCGTCACCAAAAATCGGGTAAGTGCTCAAATTACCTCGAGGAGAAGGTGTTAGGCACTCCATAAGGTCCATAACGGTGGCGTCCCGGCCGAACTTAACTTATGTGAATTAGTCTAATAAAGAAAGTGAAGTAATTATTTAATAGGGATAGGGGGTCCTAAGTTTTTTAGCTAATAGGATCACCCCGTGCAACATAAATAATACTTCGTAACTCCCCAAGACGGTGTGTTACTCATATTATTCAGCAGGCACAGACTATCATCTCCTTCTACCCGATTGCTATCTTTAAGTTATATTACCTAAAGCGCTCTAATCAATTCTAACTCGTGTCCTACGCGTGCACTACCCGTCCCTTACCTATGGCCCTGGAGGCATTGGGACCTCTATTTTGGATGGTTCTAGACTCGACTTAGGTTGCTCAAAATTGTAAAAGCTAGGGGACATACAAAACAAGTTGGACTTTCACACAAGAGCAGATAAAGGCTCATTTTGTCCTCCACTGATTAAGCAACAAATGCACGCAGACAGATTGGCATGTCAACAATTTTAACAGTTAAGGCTATTAGATCCTATAGACATAATTTCTATGTGATTCTGGATTTTAAACACGCTGACAATTATGAAAATTAATTCCTAGGTGATTCTGCAATTGGCTATCGATTTCAATTAAAGCGGTTGAACCCATAAGCAAGTTATCTAGGTGACTTACTCGACGGTCGACAACAGAAATGCTCAGAATTATTTAGGTACTCCTATAGGCATGCTTTCTAGTGATATGCAGAATTTCAGTTTTAGCATTTGGCACAAATGATAGTTATCCCTATGAGCGTGAGTTCTACTTTTAGTGATTGAGACTGCTTATTAATTCCTAAAGATATGCATATTAACTAAGCGATTGTGATGATTGATTAAGACCTATAAACATGATTTCTAAAGAAACAGAACTGAGTATGTTGAACTTGATTATTGTATTTCCTATAGGCATGGTATCTAATCATGCGAAGCCAAACAGACAGTATACTCACTGAATCTATTTGAGTCAGAACGAAGTCCCTATAGCCAGTGTTCATAGTGACCACATTGATTGACTCGCTTTTGGTTTAAGCACAAGCATACCAATCCCGGTCCTCTAGTGTGTCAGAGTTCCCTAGGGCTTCACGAACCCCGGGCAGTGCTCACACTACTGTAAAAGATCAGAATCAATTCCAGGAAAATTAGGGACCAAATCCTAGTGTTTTAGAGTTCACGAGGGTCTCACAAGAACCCTGATCAGTGCTCACACCAAGAAAGCCAAGGATAGTACTCAGATTACTTTGGCTTTCAGCCAACAAAGGTTTTGGGATTCAGGAGAGTGCAGGACAGGATTATGAGTCAGACTTAGTGATAGAATCACACACATAAGTAGGGACAATTACTTTGAAACTAACAAGTTTGAAGCTAACAAGTTTGCAACTTTAACAAGGGACCAGAACATGCTTCACAAAGGCAGTAAAGAATTCAAATTAAGACAAGTTATGTAGAAGAAATTCACTGATCAATCATGAGTCAAACAACATACTAGTTATTAACAAGAACTAATAGCATGGTGAGCACAGAATCAGTGGAATAACATGCTAACAAATTTGACAACAAACTAAGGGATACATGATGAACTAGTTTCAGGGAAAGTTATTAAACACACTTAAAGATAACATTAAATGCACATAATTAAAGAGGTTTCATCGATTAGTCTACTAAGTTAAACAAGTCTAATACATAGAGAAACGAGTCTAATAACAGTAGCATATTGAATAATTGAAATGATAGAGAAGTTTCAGTGACTTACTAGATTAGATGAAACAAAAAAAGGTTAAGCAATGAGGCAACAATCATCAATAGCAGCAAACAACAAGAAAATTTTTGGCCTTGGTTTAGTCGGCCAGGAATCAAAGCAGAGTAGAATAACAGTATGCAGTATATAGTTTTAGTAGTGAGAGGATTCTCGAGTTCTAAGTAATGTTCTAAAGGGAAAGAGGGGATTGTTTAAATAGCATTAGACTAGGGTCCATAAATAAGGTAACAATCAAACAAGAAAGGCTAACAATTAATTAAAGAAGTAAAACTCAGAACATTATTTAAGGTAAGCCAGCAATAACAGTACATAGACGTGTATAACACGTAGTCACAATAATTTAGGGAATCAGACAGATCTGGGGAATCAAGGAAGCTTAGGTTTAGGGTAACAATTAAGGCAAGAGTCATAAATAAATAGACATAATTAGTGAAGAAAATGCAATAAAGAATCGAAAATCCTAACTTTTAGGGTAAGTAAAATTAGTCAGAATAATCAAAGGAAAATTAAAATAACATGCACATAGATAGATATACGAAAATATCGAAAAAATGTTAATAGAAATAAGAACCATAACAGATCTGACCCCTAATTTTAGGGCAAGTAAAACTAGTCAGTAATATCACGAAAATCACAATAGAACGTACATAGATAGATATATGGGAACATTAAAGAAGATATTCAACAAAAATATAACCATAACAGATTTAGAAAAGATCTGAACCCTAATTCTAGGGCAAGTAAAATTAGTCAGAAAACTTTAACGAAAATCACAAAAATGCACACAGAACGGATATTAAAGAAGATACTTAACAAAAATAGAACCATAATAGATCTTGAAAATATCTGAGCCCTAGTTTTAGGGCGAGTAAAATTAATCAGAAAACTTTTAGCGAAAATCGCAAAAAAATACTCATAGATAGATATGCGGAAACATTAAAGAAGATTTTCAACAAAAAATAAGAAAAACTTTTAACAGATCTTGAAAAGATCTAAACCCTAACTTTAGGGTAAATAAAGAATCAATAGAATCTCAGAGATTTGTATCCCAAATAGATGAAGAATGATCATAGATGAAAAAAGGGGGGGAACGTTCGAACTAGATTTGGTCCGGAATGAGGGAAATCGTCTTGCCATGTTAGGCAAGCCACTATGTTATGCCATAAACGAGTAGCCAATAGCGAGAAAGGACCAATAAGGTAAGAAAATCATCAATGGATTCCATATTTGGTTGGAATCGAAGAGAGATTGGGGGTGACGACGCTTAGGGTTTCAGAAGAGGAGGAGATGAGAGGTTTGAGGGCGGAGGTTTAGAGAGAATGATTAGGTTTTGGGGGGTAATGGTATTGTCGCGCCCCCTTTTTTCTCGCGAAATTGAATTTCGATATTTCTGGGACAACTCCTTCTTTTTGGGATTGTGTAAGGGATTGGAAGAGTCGCCACCTAACGGATTAAGGTGCGTTAGGGCACCTAGAGAAATTAACTCATAAACCAGTTTGCATCACCAGAGATCGGGTAAGGGATCAAATTACTTCGAGGGAAAGGTGTTAGGCACCCTTGAGGTCCAACGCGGTGGGTCTCGACCGGACTTAAATTAAGCGAATTATTCTAAAAGGGGAGGAAAACCATTTGGACAATACAAGTTACTTTAAACAGGATTAAAGGGGGTCCTAGGTTTTTTAGCCTATAGGATCATTGCATGCAATACTTTGTAACTTCCCCAAGTTGGGGTGTTACTCATAGAATTAGCGCACGGGCTATCATCTCCTTACTACCCAATTATTATCTTCCAGTTGTTACCTAAGTGTTCTAATAGCTTCTAGCTCGTTCCTTATACGTGCACTACCCGTCCCTATGGACCTGGAGGTGTTAGGACCTCTATTTAGGATGATTCTAGACCAATCTATGTTACTTAAAAATGAGAAATCTAGGCGACAAACAAAAGATAAATAGGACTTTAAAATAAACAAATAAGGGCTCACATTGACCTCCACACGTAAACAACAAAAGCACGCAATTGAATCAGCAAACTTCGTTAATTTTAGGATCGTATAGGCAGAATATCTATATGAGCAAAAACAGAATATAAATACAATTTTATTAAGGCGAGCATTGTGACCTATTTGTTTGCCTACTAATTTTATTTAGCGCGAATCTGGACATTCCAAGCAGGTAACATGTCACAATTTTAAGCCCAGAATCATTAATGAGTCCTACAGATTGCATAGGTGATGGCCAGAATTAGTTGAATTCAGAATTGATTAACAGAATCCTATAGGCATGATTTCTACGAGTTTATAAATTACAGACCTATAACATGGTTTCTAAGTGTAATACTGATTTTAACTCATAAAGACAAGTTTTTATTCTTTTTAAATCCTATAGGCATGCTTTCTAATTGCTGAATTGATTTAAACCCATATAGGCATGATATCTATTAGTTTAAAAATTGATTTCACCATATAGGCATGATATCTATTAGTTTAAATCCTATAGGCATGATTTCTAGGTTTGAAACTGATTTTTAGTCATATATGCATGGTATCTATTAACCGTATGTGGGCAGAAATTAAGAAGATTGCCAGGAAAAGATTATCATTTCAAACAAACAGGATCCTATAGACATGGTCACTAATGCACATTTTGTTGAAAAAATGTGTAGATCCTATGAACAAGATTTCTAATGCAGAATTAAACGAAAAGTCCTATAAGCATGATCTCTAGTATGCAAATGTGAAAACACAGGATCAAAATAATCAGGAAAATCCTATAGGAAGGATATCTAAACACAGTCTAGTACTCACGTAATTCAATCAGCACAATTAAATCCTATAGGCAGGATTTCTACCCAGTATTTTTGACAAAGATATAAGAAACCCCCACCATCTTTTACTAATTAACCCCAAATCTGTTATTACAACTCAGAGTATTGAATGAATTACATAATTGTAACAATTATACTGTAGGGAGCCTTCATAGGCCCAATCTAAACCTGAAAACCAGGCCTGCAAACATAACAACTTGGGAGCATAGTAGTGATCCATCCATAGTACATTAAAATCAGGCTTCCAATGTGTCAAAGTTCCCAAGGGCTTTAGGGACCCCGGGCAATGCTCACACCAGAACCACATTCAGAAAGATAACTCATAAAAGGTTGGAAGACCAGCCCCAATGTTTCAGAGTTCAAACGAGTCTCAAGGAACCTAGGTCGTGCTCACACTGGGGGTGGTGAGAACCTAAATGACTAAGACTAGGAGTTTGAAAACCAATGCATAAAGGGTAAGAGGGCGGCTTTTTAAAAAATAGTTCAACTTCATAAGCAAGCAAATTCAGAATACAAAATTACAAACAGAACTGCACTAAGAAACAAACAAAATTTATGTTCAACATGTAGTTCAAGAAGATTGGCATGTGATTAGGTTAAATATTAAAGCAGTCATAGCTTGAACACAGATACAGAAACAAACAAGACTTATATGATTACATGCTTAAAGTGTCTGGCAAAGTTCAGAATCAGACTTGAATATTAAGCTAACTTAGAGAGGAGGAGTCACATTATTGGAAGTAACTTAGTTTAGCATTATCACTAAGTGGAATCATGTAGTCACATAGAAAACAGAATCATGCTGAATATTTAAGTAGACTAATCGAATAAAGCATATAGAACAAAATAGAATAATAGGAGTTAAGGCATACCAGTTGAGAAGAAAGAAAACAGGAATGCAACAGCAATTTTAAGTTCCAGAGAATCTGGCCTTGGCTTCCAGCCGGCCAAATAGTGCAGAAATCAGAACAACAAAACAAAGAGAGCTTAAGCTTTTTTTTTTGAGAAACAGAAAGTTTGAAAGTTGTTCGGTGAAAAAGGTTATTTCTTGAGGGGTTGTAAAGCGTGTTGAAAATCATAACAAGGAAGGGGCTTTTATAGCACACAATGAAGCAAACTAATAAGGTAAGGAATCAATCATACACAAATAAGGTATGGAAATCAATTAACAATCAATTAAGGTCAGCATGGATTAATCAACAGGACATAATCGAGCAAGGTACTGCTTAATTTAAGGAAAAACCTTATTCGGAATCAATTAGTAGTTAAGAGCTAGGTTAATTAAGGTAAGAAATAAGTCCAAAAAATCAATTATAAGTCGGCTCTAGTAATTTAAGCATAAAAATCAGGCCAGTAAGGGAATTAAGGAAAATAACACAAGTTATTAATCACATATTAGTCTAAATAAGGTAAGAATAGGTGAAGTCCAATAAGGAAATATTGGTACTAATGGAAAGCTGATTTCAAACCCTAATCAATTAACACTTAATTGATAAAATTAAAGGCAAGTCGGTAGAAACAATACTAAATAATTGTAACCCTAAGAGATAGACATACAGATGAACTAATTAAAGCAAGTAAAAGTCAGTCGAAAAGTAAATAAGAAAACCAGAGATGAAACCTTTAAATGTTAAAACATTTTCTTGCAAAAATCTGTTAGAACCAAAACCCTAGTTTTAGGTTAAAAATCGGTCATAAAATAATAAAAGCTGTAAGAAACAGAAATTTCAAAATTTTAAAGGGGAAATACCAAAAAAAATACTAAATCGTTTTAGATATAACAAGATCTAAGCAGATTTATCCAGGAAATAGCCAGGTTCATAGAAAATAAACAGAAATGAACCAAATCTGGTTTGAACCAGAGAATTGAAACCATAAAATACGAAAACATTCGTACTCAAAGGTATCAGAGTGAACATAGAGAAATAATCGAGATATGAGAGACTTTGAACCAGATTTGGTTCGAGTCTCTTGAGATTCACATCAAGTAACATAAAAATCGTATAACCAGTAGAGAGATGAAGCCAAATGAGGCAGGGATCGAAGGGAAATCCCATGAATCAAGCGGGAATGTGTGACGGCGGGGCTAGGTTGAGGGGGTAAGAGAGAAGAGAGGAGAGTATCCAAGAACGGTGGGTTGGGGAAAATGAAGGTAGGGTTTTGGGTCTTGGTATATTAAAAAAGGAAGGCTGATTTAGGGCCGTTGATCTTCTGAGATCAACGACCAGGACTAGATATAGGTGGGCGGGGTTATTGGACGGATATGGGTAGTTGGGTATTAAATTATTGGGTTATTGGGCTGATAGGGTATTGGGCTATTGGGTAGGTCTGAAAAATTTAATAAAAAGGCTATATTTTAAATACCCAATTAAATCAGTAAAGTAATTTATAAAAGTAATTAATAAATGATAAAAGTGCAACTTCTACATGAAAAAATATTTAAAATAATTAATTAATATTATAAAAATATAAAAATTCATTTTTCGTGTAAATAAAGTAATTATGCATGCATGGGCTATTATTACAAAATTATTGCAATTATAACCTAAAGATGTACATATAATTATGCATAAAATGATTCAATCTTAATATAAATATAAATGATAAAAAATTAAGTAATAAAATTATTATAAAATTATTTGTGACGCAATTAGTAATTATTTAGATAGTAAAATGCTGGAATAAATTATTTAAAAATCTTTTTAAATTATAGAAAATTATGAAAAAATACTAGTTGATGCTCATGCACTATTTTGAAAGTATTTATGTATTTTTGAAGTATATATGGAAATAAATTGGGTATCAACAACTGCCCCTCTTAACCAGGAAGGATGAAAGAGTTGTCGGGTAAAGATATGAGTGACCAATTTTGATCGAATAGAGTGATTTGAGAGATATAGGCTGCACTCTGGTCTCCGAGCTGCCTACATATCCCTGGTTTTACAAGAATCAGGTCGTGTGTAATTCTAGATCCACCGGTGGAATGAACTGATGGAGTTGTCACAAGGACGGACACAAGGTTTCGAATATGTGAAACGGTTATAGTGAGCGGTCAGGTTTGAAATAATTTGAAGGTTCTGGAGCGGGATTGCTCCTATTAGGATAACAGTTACTCACTAGGTTACCTGAAAATCAAAAGATGTACTGCAAGTATCTACGTATAAATTTGCGTAAATTTAGACATGATGCAAATTCCCTTCAGACCATGAAAACTGTCTTTGGACGATTGAGGATGACATCATTAGACCATGACATCCCGGGCCATGAATTGTGTGTTGATACCCAAATTCCCCCCCAAAAAATATATTTTGAAATTGCATATATATCTTCAAAATCATGCATTAATAGCAATTGGTATCTTTTCATAATTTTCCTATATTTTTATTAATTTATCCAACATTTTATTTCCAATAAATAATTACAAAACTGCATCACAAATGATTTCAAAAGAATTTCTTGATTGAATTATTTTCTATGCATGAAATTCATTTTTTATGATTATTAGTTATTTTTACAAATTATTTTAATTAATTTAATTGGGTATTTAAAAAATAGCCTAATTTCATTTCAATTCTAGCCTAAACTAAACCAACCCCAAACCCCAATTAAATTAGCCCAATACCTATGTCCAATCCACTAAAATTACCCGGTCCAGACCTGATTTAATCTCGGCCGTTGATCAATTTTGATCAACGGCCCAGATTCACTCTTTCCTTAATTAACCTAAAAGACCTACCCTCCCAACCCCTCATTCTCTCATTTCTCTCATCAATCTCCGCCGTTACATCCTCTCATCTCTCTCAAGCTCTCTCTACTAAACCTTACTCTCCTCTCGCTCCGGCTGTTGACTCGCCGATAACAATGGTGGTTCCACCACCACCCCTAGCCTCCATGGCTCCCTCACATGTCGGATTCTTGCTACCCTGAGGTCCTCAAGGAACCAACGACTGTTCAGCTCACACCTATGGTCTTTTCATGCCGTTCTCAAGCCACCCTTGGTCGTCCTTGTAAGACCTTTCTATTTTTTGGCTAGATCCATGGCTTCTAAGTCGGAATCTCTCTATATCTGGGTTATCTATCTCTGAAACCCTAACTCATCTCTTGAATCTTCAGATCTGCAATAGATCTGAATATATTTTGAGTTATCTTTACTGTTTTCCCTAAGAATCTTCCCAATTTTTAAAACGTTTCTTCATCTTCAAAACTAGGGTTTCTTAACCCCTTTTCAAAAATGACTTTCCCTTTGATTTTCAGTATTATTCTATGATTATTACTATGTTTAAATGGTTATTTAATTTTTTCCCTTTTTATCTAATTCATTATGTTGAAAACCCTAAGTCTTTTGGTCTTAATCTTGGGTTTTGAGTCTGTCTTTGTTAATTTGTTCTTTTAATCTGTATGTGTGCTTGTTTCTCATGAACGTTCTGTGCTTTTGTGATTTTTATCCTATTTGGCTTATTAGGGTTTCTGATTCTTGCTTCTTTTTGCATACGCTGTGTTTATCGCGCTTATTCTCAGAAATTTGTATTAATCCCCCTAATCAGTACTATATTCTAGTTTGAATCCCTGATTTTGTGTGATTTTTACTTTACTAGGCTTATTAGGGTTTCTGATTTCTTGCTTCTCCCTGCCTATATTTTCCTTTCATTTGTGGTACTTTCCTTTAGTTAATATTGCCTTCTATTGGAATCTCTGATTCCCTATGATTGATATCCTTTATTCTCTACCAATTTCTGAACTATAAGTTATTTTCTTACCGTATTATGTGATTGACTACACTGTCAATCGATTCTTACAAGTCTTTCCTTGATTAGAATATTATGTACCTAGCCTAATTACCTGTTCTATACTTATTGTGTTGAAATATTTCCTTATGTGTTATATTCCAGTCTTATGTGATCTCCTTCCTTATTTGTATTTACCGTTTGGAGTTAACTCCCTTAATTGAGGAGTACTTATATTGATTTTATACTGATTGATTCTGATTCTCCATAATTACTACTTGACTTTGATTCTTACCTTATTATTCTACCTAGTTTCAAACTATATATACATGCTCTCTCATTAACACCAACACACAAACACATTGGTTCAAAAACTATCTCTTACACTCAAAGCTTTCTTCTCTCCTTCTTTGTTACTTGCTACTGTTCTGAGTTAGCCGGCTGCAAGCCAAGGCTAATTATTATGCTATCCTATTCTTCACATTTGTGTTTTCTATCTTCTTTAATGGTATGTTCTGATTTCAATTCAAGTCCCAAAACCAATATGTTTCTTTTACTACTTCAGTTTATCCTGTTTCTAGTTTGTTTCTATATATGGTTTTGTTGTGCAACCTGTAGTTGACATGTTTACATTTTTGTCCATCTAGCATGTTATGTTATGTATTACTCCCCTTAGGATTAGCATGAATATGTTCCCCCTTTTGTAGTATGTCTCCATGTGACTCTGTTCAATTTTGTGTTTATCTAGTTTCTAATATGAACATTTCTTTGGCAAAACAATTTGTACCCTAAGTTGCTTGATTCTGTGTAGATTCTGGAGTTCATGCTATTTCCTGCAAGAACTGCTATGCTTGTACATTATGTGCTCTATGTGTCCCAGTTCCCATCACCCCTGTGTGAAGGTTTGTTCTATGTGTGATGCTGAACCTGCTTTGATCCTTTGTTTGATCTGTGTTTGTTAATTGCCCTACTCTCCTCAAAAGTTGTTTTACTAAACAACTCTCTCTTATTTTTTAAAACTATTTCTACTGAGTCTCTTTCAATAATTGTTTTCCTATCAAACCCTTTCAAAACTATGTCAAGCACTCTCACTCTACTCTTAGATCTTTGAGTTCTGCCCCTCCAGTGTGTGACTGCTTTGGGATCCCTGTGAGATTTGATGCACTAAGGCTGGCACTTCCACACTGCACTTACTCAGTTATGGTTGTGAAATCTGGGTGTGAGAAATGCCCGGGATCCTTGAGGTCCTTAGGGAACTCTGACACACCCGGACATGAAAAGGTTATAAAAAACTTTGGCACTTGAGGTTGTGAGAAGTTTGGTATATATGGGCCTGTTTCAGGCTACCTATAGTGTAACTTCTTCTTTTCTTTTTCTACTTATGTAATTCATTTCAATATTGGTTTGTAATAATTATTGTAAACGAATATTGGGGTTGGCTAGTGAAAAGGGGAGGCTTGTTATATATGTTATCAATATCAATGGGTAGAAATCATGCCTTAGGTTTACATTTCCTATATGTGCATTAATCCATGTTTAAGATCAATACATTCAAAGCATGTCATTAGATATCATGTTCTTAGGTTTCACGTATACTGTTCCAACATCTCATTTGATATTATCACTTAGAAATCCTGCTTCTAGGCTAAATAACAGCATTAACATAAAAAATGTTGCTCCTGCACATCCTGAAATTATGCTGTAACTTCCTGTGTATTTAGAAATCATGCTTTAGGAATTCTGCAACCATTCTGCATCTCTATGTGCATAGTAGATACCATGCTTTAGGATCTCGCCCAGTCACAACTAGTTAAACTACTGATGCATGAAAAAAAGACATAAGACAGTCTCACACTTGATCATCTTGTTTTAAATAAACTGGTAAAAATCCCTGTATTTTACAACACTTAGAACATCATGCTTTAGGTATAACAACTTCTAAACAGTTTTTAACAATTCTGGTAACTATTGTGCATTACCCCCCACGCCTAGGCAAGCATTAGGTAATCAACCTTTATAAAACTGGAAAAATGTTTCTTTTGTGTTTACTGCTTAATGGTTAACATGCTTAAAATCAGTAGGCAAACTGATTAGGGCCCCTACTTTTGAGTTTATAAAATAAAACTGCATATCTTCTGTGTTTTGATATTCACTTAGACATCATGCTTTAGGATCCTGTCTAATAAAAATGCCTCCTGGTTTGAGACGTGATGATTATGTGCATTATCTGTGGAGGTAAATCTGAGCCTCTTAATTGTTCTTTCCTGCCTTTATTTGCTAAAGTCCTATTTGTTCTTGCCTGTCGCCTAGTATTTTCTCCTTTTAAACCTTAGGGGTCTGTCTAGAACTGCATATAGGCAGAGGTCCTAATTTCCTCCAGGACCATTAAGAAGGGACGAGTAACAACACGCATAGAGGTCGTTAAACAACACTCGCTTAAATAGCCGCTAAGGGATGGGAAAGAGTATATATGGATATGATGCCCGGTGCGCTAATGCCACGTGTCGCCCCTTTCTGAGGAGTGATTACTGGGCATTGTACTGGTGTGATCCTATAGGATAAACAACCTAGGACTCCCCTATTTCTTACACAGGTGTGCTTAGACTGTAAATCTTTCAAAATCTTATATATGTGCTTAGACTTTAAATCTTCTAAAACTTTACTTCACATGTGTGCTTAGACTGCGAATCTTTTCAAAACCTTTATTTGTTTAAGCTTATTTGCTACTTGTTTAAATTCACAAAGCTTGTTTGGCCGGGAACCACAGTTGTGGACTTGGAGGGGTGCCTAACACCTTCCCCTTGAAGTAATTTCAAGCCCTTACCCAATCTCTGGTTATTCAAATCTGTGTTATAATGACCCTTAGTAGGTTCCCTAATGCACCTTAATTCGTTAGGTGGCGACTCTTCAATTCCTTACATACCCTTTTTCCCAAAAGGAAACGAGTTGTCCCAATAATGTCAAAAACCCTGACCGATCCGAAAGGAGAGGGAAAAAGGGGGCGCGATAGCATGGCGACTCTGCTGGGGACTTCTAGGCTTTTACCCTTCAAACTGCTTTGTGAATTTGTCATTATTTTGCTAAAACCTGCACCCCTTTCCCTTTCCCTTTATGTGCAATTAATTGTTTACTTTCCTAAGTATTTATTCTTTTAAATGAAACTGACATGTTTCCTTTTGTTTTCCTTTGTAACTGCTTTTCAATCATAACTGTTGTATTTACCGCTTTCATAACGTGCAAATACATGACAAAATGCTTTTATTGCTTATTTTATTATTGCATAATTATTCTCAACATCATATTCCACTCGTGCCTATACAAATCCTATAGCAACGCTTGATGAGTGGTTGCGCTCGTCTTATTTTATATCACCCCCTAAATTCGAAAAGGCTTATTTGCAGTAAAACTAGTCGATCAACGGTGCAGTCGACGGTTCCGTGCCTTTCCCCCTCAAGTTGTCCGCTTGAGGATACCAGTATAGACCCCCCTAGTAACCTTACTCTGATTATAACTGTACATGCATCATGGTCAAACTTAGTCGGGTTAATATGTTTTCCTCATAATAACCTTTAGGAAAAGCCTTGTCTAAATGTCCATTTGGGTTTCCATAATCCTAATGGACGCAACCACGATCTGTGCATTAATTTGGAGAACTAAGTGCCAATATGCTAATCAGTGATGTATAAGTAGTTGAATCTGGAGGGGGAAAGGGTCTAACCTTATCTATTTTGCAGAAAATGAGGCACGAAGTCCCCATGTTCGGCATGGTCCAAAGAAGACCACCATTGTTGCTGGATTAGTGGGAAGACCTTTCGCCAAGTGACAAAGATACCCGCTGTTGGGAATGCACGACCTGGGGAACCTGATCGACAGGGACAAGAAGATCAAGCCTGGAGAAGGTCCTTCTGGACCAAGTAGATTAGATTCACCTACTTTTTCAAATGTAGTAAGGCCAAGTGCCATTAGTGGTTCATCTTATTCAGTGTCGTTTTTGATTTATATACTTTTACATTAATGAAATGAGGCAATTATTGGCATCTAAGTTCTCCAAATCAACTTGTCGCTAGGCCTACCTCGGGCACAACGAGGCTCCCCAAATTAGGACACACTTTTATATCCCTGCAATGTGTGTTTAAATACTGCAATATTTTCTCATGATACTCACTGACTTGGCTACCTTTTGTTTTTGCTTTTGTTTTCTTTCTTTTATTCCCCTCCCCAAAGGTTGGTTCGTGCATTCTGGCATCATCATCATATCACACAAGATCCATGGGCCCTCCACCTCCTCCTCCTCCTAGTCCACTTAAGGGCAAAGGCAAAGGCAAAATGGAAGATTTGAGCAATATCAGAAAGGAAAACACAATGACTGCTGAACGAACAGAAGATCCTGACAATCAAGGTACTCAGGTTCAGAATGATGCTATGTCACAACTCGAGCAAAGGTTGTTGAAACTCCAAGGGGAGCTTGAACATGTGCAAAACTTGGCGAACCTGTCCTTCTCACTTAGTGTTCCAGATGTCAATCATCCGAACACCCAAAATCCCATACCTCCTCAGAATAACCCAAGCAAACAAAACCCTCCCACAACTCACCACCGTACAACTCCACCGAAAAATCAAACTATTCCACCATAATTCAACACTTGCCACACTCCGAGAAACACCCCACTGATCATCCCTGAACCGCAAAGTTCCACAAATGACCACCTTTATGCTCAGGCGCCAGGCCATCACAAAAACCCCATCTATGTGGAGACTCTACCTCACTCCACCCAACCATTTCATACACACCTGAATCCAGTGAGAAGGATTTTCTTATCAAGAATTTGGCCGAAGAACTCAAGAAGCTGACTAGCCGAGTTCAAGGTGTTGAAGGAAGTAAGGGAGTTGAAGGGTTGAACTATGAAGATCCCTGCATACAACCCGATGTTGAACTACCAGAGGGCTACAAACCTCCTAAGTTCTAGATGTTCAATGGTACAGGTGATCCTAGGGTACATCTGAGGACCTATTGTGATAAATTGGTTGGAGTAGGAAGAGATAAAAAGATTTGTATGAAGCTATTTATGAGGAGCCTCACATGGGATGCTCTGTCTTGGTACATCAGCCAAGACCCTAAAAAGTTGTCCAATTGGGTAAACATGGCATCAAACTTCATGGACCGGTTCAGGTTCAATACAGAGAATGCGCCAGACGTGTTCTATATTCAGAATCTTAAGAAGAAGCCCACCGAAACTTTTCGCGAGTATGCCACTCATTGGAGATCTGAAGCAGCCAAGGTCAGGCCTGCCCTAGATGAAGAACAAATGAACAAATTCTTCGTTCGGGCACAAGACCTGCAATATTATGAGAGGCTGATGGTAGTTGAAAACCACAAATTCTCTGACATCATCAAGCTAGGTGAGAGAATTGAAGAAGGGATTAAAAGTGGAACGGTTACCAATTTTGAAGCATTACAGGCCACGAACAAAGCCCTATAGTCTGGCGGCATATCCAAAAATAAAGATGTAGGGGCCGTAATGGTTGCACAATGACCCAAATCCCCACTGACATATCGAACCTCTCCACTCACCTACCAAGTACCCCCACCCACATATCAGTCAGCACCTCCACCAACATATCAGTCATCTCCACCACCTACCTATCAGCCTACTTCTCCTAGATATTCCCAACCAGCTCTTGTTTACCATGCTTACAATTCTCAACCATCTCATTTCAAATCACCCACTGCTAGCCAAAATTTCCCTCGACCTCGACCCAACTTTGACCGCAGGCCGCCCAAATAATATACTGCCATTAATGAGCCTATTGACCAGCTATATGAAAGACTAAAAGCTGCTGGTTATGTTACTCCTATCCCTGCTGTAACCCCTGAAAATCCATCCCAATGGGTCAACCCAAATAAAATATGTGCAAACCATTCCGGCATGAAGGGGCATACAATTGATGAATGCCGTTCACTTAAGGATAAAATCCAGTCTCTGATTGATAGTAAGGTCATCCAGGTAAAAGAATCTACTCCCAATGTCCGCAACAATCCGCTCCCAGACCATAGGGGTGAAGGCATCAACATGATAGAGATAGAGGAAGAATGGGACCCAGAGGGGTTGATTGGATTAATCAAAGAAGGTGATGACCCAAAGAAGCCATCAGTCAGACTTAATCCCATCATAGTCCAGATTCAGCCGTCAGGAGACGTTGAGGTAGCTGCGTCAGTCCCATTCAAGTTTAAAGTGGCACCACCTGTGGATGCACCTGTGCCGTTTGAGGTTGAGGTAATCCTACCTGCCATGGCACCTGTCCCATCTGAAGTGAAGATAGTCGCACCAATAATAGTGACAGTGTCAACCCCGCCGCTTTTCAACACCAATGTCGTACCTTGGGACTATGTAGCTGAGGCAAGGAGGAAACGTAAAGTCAAAATAGAGGAAGTTGTTGCTGCACAAGGGATGACAAGGACCGGCAGAGTCTATACACCTGAACACTTGGCAGAATCTAGCAAACAAGCTTCCAACAGACTACCCATCATTGAGACAAGCCCAAATGATCTTTGGAGGAAGGTGCAGACCAAAGAATACTCAGTCATCGGTAAATTGAACAAAACCCCAGCCTAGATATCCATTCTGTCATTGGTGCAGAATTCGGAGACGCACAAGAATGCTTTGATGAAAGTGCTGAATGAAGCATATGTGCCAAATAACATCACTAGTGGGGAAGTGGCCAATATGGTAGGTCAAGTTCTGGAGAGTCATAAGATCACTTTCCAGGAGGACGAGCTACCGCCTGAAGGGTTAAGTCACAATAAAGCATTGCACATCACTGTGCAATGTGAGGATTACTTCATCACCAAGATTCTGATTGACGGGGGATCCAGCATCAACATCTGTCCATTAACAACACTCAAAATATTGGACAAAAGATCGTACGAGATAAGAGAAGGGTCCATGAATGTGAAGGCTTTCGATGGTTCTCAGAGGGCCACCATTGGAGAAATCAGTCTTTGTCTACAAATGGGACCTACATGGTTCGACGTTGAGTTTCAGGTGATAGACATATCGGCATCCTACAACCTATTATTAGGACGACCATGGTACATGCCGCTGGGGGTGTGGTATCAACATTGCATCAGGCAGTGAGTTTGAATAGAACCACCAGGAAGTAATCATCCAAGGAGATGGAAGTAACCCTATCTATAGTCGCCAGACCATCCGATAGGTGAAGGTAGAAGAAGGCTGGGTGGAGAAACCTATCATCACATCGAGCGAGTCAACGCAATAGACAAGGATAAGTGGTGGGATAGTAAGATCGAAAGAATATTGAACTGGAGCGGGTACAAGCCTGCCAAAGGGCTCTGTAAGAATCTTCAGGGGATTTCCAAACCAATACAGCTGAAGCACCATGGCACCACTTTTGGGCTGGGATACAAATACACTTGGCAGGAGAACGAAGACTGGTCGCCACCATGGCGCGGTACCTACTATATATTGGAACAACGTATACCACATTTGGAGCAGACTTTCCAGCAAGCTGATATCATATGGGGGTCAGAAAAAGAAGAAACTCTAGCAGCTTTGAAGAATCTATTCCTGGAAGACGAAGGCATGGAGTGTTGTGTTATTGTTGAGGAGGATGAAGAGGAAGGCCCTACAAGCCAAGCTGTGAGCAAGGGATCATTCCTCAAAATTGGAATGTCAGACCATCCAGGGCTCGACGAGTCCCGGGATAGCAAGGCTAAACAACGTTATTTATTTCATTTTTGCTAATGATTTCCTTTTCGCATTTTTTGTTTTCCAATAAAATCCCGATGTTCCAAAATTGTTTGTTTGAATTAACAAAATCGCTTTTATGTTTCAACGAATCAGTATTTATTTATTACCGTTTTCCTCTCATTACTTTTATCTATACAACATTACTATTTCCTGTCCTGATGAACCAATGACTGTGACATGCAATGAGACAATGCAACAAAAGGACATCGATTCAGAAGAAGAGGATGTCATACCCGACGAAATTGTCAGAGAAGTTGAGGATTTCGAGAACAGACCTAAGTCCAACCTGGACAAAACTGAGGTAGTCAACCTGGGAGATTTAGAGACTGTCAAAGAAACTCGCATCAGCATCCATTTGTCGCCATCAGAGAAAAAGGAATACACCCAATTCTTGAAAGAGTATGAGGACATATTTGCATGGTCGTACGACGACATGACTGGTCTAGGTACATCCATCGTGGCTCATAAGTTTCTGACCAATCCAATGTGCCTGTCGGTGAAACAAAAGCTCAGAAAGTTCAAGCCTGATATGAGTCTGAAAATCAAAGAAGAAGTTACCAAGCAAATCAACGCCAAGGTCCTCAGGGGAGTTGAATATCCAACGTGGTTAGCCAACATCGTGCTAGTGCCCAAGAAAGACGGAAAAGTTAGGGTCTGTGTCGACTACCGGGATCTCAACCGGGCCAGTCCAAAGGATGATTTCCCCCTTCCAAACATACACATTCTGATTGACAATTGTGCAAAGCATGAACTTCAGTCGTTCGTGGATTGTTTTTCATCACGCCGTGGGGAGTCTACTGTTATAAGATGATGCCATTCAGCTTTAAGAATGCCGAGGCCACTTATATGAGGGCTATGACCACTATCTTCCATGACATGATACATAAAGAGATCGAGGTATATGTGGACGACGTCATTATTAAGTCCAAGAAAGCCACCGACCATATAGCATGTCTTAGGAGGTTCTTCAACAGGTTGCAAAAATACAACCTGAAACTAAACCCTGAGAAGTGTGCATTCGGGGTTCCTGCCAGAAAATTGCTTGGGTTCATTGTCAGCCGCCGAGGAATAGAACTGGATCCGTCAAAATTCAAAGCCATCCAAGAATTACCACCGCCAAAGAACAAGAAAGATGTGATGAGTTTCCTGGGGCGCCTGAACTACATCAGCCGGTTCATAGCCCAGTCCATGGTCATATGTGAACCGATCTTCAAGATGTTAAAAAGGGATTCTACAACTAAATAGATCGAGGATTTTCAAAAAGCTTTCGACAGAATCAAGGAATACTTGTCAACGCCACCAATTTTGGTCCCGCTCGAGCAAGGTAGACCCTTGCTACTCTACCTTGTAGTATTAGATAGAGCTTTCGGCTGCGTTTTGGGGCAGTACGACGAGATAGGAAGAAAGTAACATGCTATCTATTATCTGAGTAAGAAGTTCACTCCATACGAGGCACGATATTCTCTACTGAAATGTACCTACTGTGCTCTAACCTGGGTAGACCAGAAGCTGAGGCACTACTTCTGTGCCTACACGACATATCTCATATCAAGGATGGATCCCTTGAAGTACATCTTTCAGAACCCCATGCCCACTGGCAAGCTGGCCAAGTGGCAAATTCTGCTAAGTGAATTCGACATCGTGTATGTGGCTCAGAAAGTGGTCAAGGGAAAAGCATTGGTAGATCATCTTGCCGAGAACCCTGTGGGAGGAAAATACGAACCTATAAAAACATATTTTCCCGATGAAGAAGTATTATTCATAGGAGAAGACATTGATGAATCCTATGACGACTGGAGAATGTTCTTTGATGGGGCAGCCAATTTCAAAGGGGTCGGTATTGGAGCAGTCTTGGTGTCGGAAACTGGCCAACATTATCCGGTATCTACTAAACTCAGATTCCCTTGCACGAACAATATGGCAGAGTATGAATCCTGCATCGTAGGGCTCAACATGGCCATTGACATAAATATTCAAGAGTTTCTAGTAATTGGTGATTCAGACATGCTAATACACCAAGTACAAGGAGAATGGGCTACCAAGAATTCCAAGATACTGTTGTATCTGCACCACGTGCAGGAATTGAGAAAGAGGTTCACAAAGACAGAATTTCGACACGTCCCCAGAATTCAGAACGAGTTTGCCGATGCACTGACCACTCTATCATCCATGATACAACATCCAGATAAGAACTTCATTGATCCTATTCCAGTAAATATCCATAGCCAGCCGACATATTGTGCCCACATTGAAGAAGAAGCAGACGGAAAGCCATGGTTCCATGATATCAAGGAATATCTGTCAAAGGGAGAGTACCCAGAGCTTGCAAATCACACTCAGAAACGCACGCTTCGGAGATTGTCCAACAATTTCTTTCACAGTGGAGGAACCCTATATAGGAGAACTCCCAATCTGGGATTATTGAGATGTGTCGATGCAAAGGAAGCCTCCAGACTACTCGAAGAGATACATGCCGGGACTTGCGGCCCACATATGAATGGTTTTGTCTTGGCCAAGAAGATACTCATAGCTGGTTACTTTTGGATGACCATGGAAACAGACTGCATCCAGTATGTCCGGAAATGATACCAATGTCAGGTACATGCAAATATGATAAAGGTACCCCCAAATGAGCTCAACGCGACAAGCTCATCTTGGCCATTCGTCGGCTGGGGAATGGCCGTCATTGGACCGATCTGGGCTATAGCCTCAAATAGACACAGGTTCATCTTAGTAGCTATTGATTACTTCACCAAGTGGGTTGAAGCAGCATCCTACAAAGCAGTGACTAAGAAAGTTGTGGAAGACTTTGTCCGTGACCATATTATTTGTCGGCTTGGAGTTCCAGAATCAATCATCACCGACAACGGCTCCAATCTAAATAGTGATCTGATGAAAGCCATGTGTGAGACTTTCAAAATCAAGCACAAAAATTCCACAGCCTATAGACCTCAAAAGAATGGAGATGTAGAAGCCGCCAACAAGAACATCAAGAAGATATTGAGAAAGATGATAGAAAAACACAGACAGTGGCACGAAAAGCTATCATTTGACTTACTAGGATACCGCACCACAGTCCGCACATCAACTGGGGCAACACCTTATTTGCTAGTTTATGGTACGAAAGCTGTTATTCCTACTGAAGTGGAAATTCCTTCCTTAAGAATCATACAAGAAGTTAAGCTAAGCGACGCAGGATAGATAAGAAGTCGTTATGAGAAGCTAGCCCTCATAGACGGGAAAATGATGAATGCAATATGTCACAGACAACTTTATCAGAGTAGAATGACCAGAGATTTCAATAAAAGAGTCAAGTCGAGACAGTTCACACCAGGGCAGCTGGTGTTAAAGAAGATCTTTCCACATCAAGATGAGGCCAAAGGGAAATTCTCTCCCAACTGGCAAGGTCCGTATATGGTTCATCTAGTACTGATGAGAGGAGCTCTCATACTTGCAGAAATGGACGGAGAAGTCTGGCTAAAACCAATCAATTTTGATGCAGTCAAGGCGCTACTATGTGTAATTCTTTATGATGTAAACTGAACTACGCCCGACCTGATTCCCGTTTAAGAGGGGATACATAGGCACCCCTATGGGTTCGGTCAAAATTCAATAAAAATCTCATTTCCCCCCACAATTGGAAATTAGGGCAGAATTTTGAGGAGGACCCTCAAAATTTCGAAGCAAGTTCAGCCAATCGCAGCCTGCGCAACAGCCAGAGTCGTCAACCCATCAAACTGGGGCAGAATTTTGAGGAGGCGTAACATTAGAGGTTGTAATGTCTTGAACCGTTTCACAGTCATCATTTCATCTAAATTTCTTGAAATATATTTCATATTATGTCTTTACAAAATCATGCATGCTTATTTTTAAAATATAGCTCTGTTTAGCAAACGCTACCCCGATGATTTAAACAGGATCATTAGACCGAGCAAACGAGTCAAGCAAAGCCAGCGGGGATACGAACCAACCTCCCCCATCTACAGAACTCACAATTTTTCTTTGGATGCAGGAACAAAGAACGGACATTTGCTATCAGCACGAACAAACAATGCTCCGTAGTCACAATGCTCACAACAATCACAATATCAAAGCATGTTGCCGGCTAAGAAATTCTACTGTCATTTACTATTTAATCTTCTGCATAAGGCTAAGTTCTGCCTCTATCTGCATAAGGCTAACCGCTGCCTTCCTATATGCATGAGGTTAAGGTCTACCTTCATCTGCATAAGGCTAATCTCTTCCTTCCATATTGCATAAGGCTAATCTCTGCCTTCTCTTGCATAAGGCTAATCTCTGCCTTCATTCTGCATAAGGCTAATCTTTGCTTTCCACATCTCTGCATGAGACTAAGCTCTGTCTCCATTTTGCATGAGGCTAAGCTCTACCTCCATTTGCATAAGGCTATTTTATGCCTTCATCCTGCATGAGGCTAAGCTCTACCTCCATTCTGCATAAGGTTAGTCTCTGACTTCCCCATCTTGCATAAGGCTAAGCTCTGTCTCCATACTTGCATGAGGCTAAGCTCTGCCTCCAATTTGCTTTTCACCGAGACTAAGCGCTGTCTCTCAAGCATTATTTACTTCGCTTATCTTTCGGGCTAAGCTTTTCCCTCCATTTCCCAAGACTACGCTCTGCCTTGTGGAAGTCATATTACTTTATTTCATGGGCTGAAATATCGCTAACCTGTCCAAAGGCGTCATAGGCTAACGACACCATCCTCATAGCTGGAAGACACCATGGCATGGCCTGAGGATCTCTCTCAATTTTGCATATCATTATTCAAAGGCGTCATAGTTCAGAGGCACCATCTTCATGGCTCGAGAACATCATTTCATGGCCTGCGAGTCCTTCACCAAACAATTCATAGACCAGGACGTCATGGTCTAAGGACGTCATCCCTAATCGTCTGAAGACAACTTTCATAGTCTCAATGGGAACCTGCATCATGTTTAAATTTATGCACAATATACATTTGCAGTATTCTTATTTATAGGTATCTAGGCGAGCAATGACTATCCCAACAGGAGCGATCCCGCTCCAGTTCTCCCAGCCATATCAAACCGAAACCCTTCCGTAAATCGTTAATTCATCCAGCCCTAGATGTTGCGTCCGCTCTTGTGATAACTTCATCGGTATACTTTGCCGATGAATCCAGAACTACATACGACATGATTCCTGTAAAATCAGAGATATGTAGGCAGCTCAGAAACCAGGGTGCAACCCTAAATCTCTTAAACCGTTTCGCTCTGTCAAAATTAGCCATCATATCTTTACCCGACAACTCTTTCATCCTTTCTAGGTAAAGAGGGGAAGCTGCTGATACCCAATTTTCCCCCAAAAAATATATTTTAAAATTGCATATATACCTTCAAAATCATGCATTAATAGCAATTGGTATTTTTCCATAATTTTCCTATATTTTTATTAATTTACCCAACTTTTTATTTCCAATAAATAATTACAAAACTGCATCACAAATGATTTCAAAAGAATTTTTTAATTTAATTTATTATTCATGGTCCAATTAAGGCCAAATTATTCAATAAATAGCCAATTTGGTATCTTTTGGCTATAATTGCAATAACTTTGCAATTATAGCCCAATCATATAATTTTATACCATTTTTACCCAAATCTTAGTCATTTGTATTTTAAAATACTAAGTAATCATTTTAAATTATTTTCTATGCATGAAATTCATTTTTTATGCTTATTAGCTATTTTTACAAATTATTTTAATTAATTTAATTGTGTATTTAACAAATAGCCTAACTTCATTTCAATTCTAGTCTAAACTAAACCTGCCCCAAACCCCCAACTAAATTAGCCCAATACCCAGGCCCAATCCACTAAAATTACCCGGTCCAGACCTGATTTAATCTCTGTCGTTGATCAATTTTGATCAACGGCCCAGATTCACTCTTTCCTTAATTAACCTAAAAGGCCTACCCCCCCAAACCCTCATTCTCTAATTTCCCTCATAACTCTCCGCCGTTACATCCTCTCATCTCTCTCAAGCTCTCTCTGCTAAACCCTACTCTCCTCTCGTCGGCCGTTGGCTCGCCGGTAACAATGGTGGTTCCACCACACCCCTAGCCTCCATGGCTCCCTAACATGCCGGATTCCTGCTACCTTGAGGTCCTCAAGGGACCAACGGCTGTTCAGCTCACACCTATGGTCTTTTCATGCCGTTCTCAGGCCACCCTTGGCTGTCCGAGTAAGACTTTTCTATTTTTCGGCTAGATCTATGGCTTCTAAGCCGGAATCTCTCTATCTCTTGGTTATCTCTCTCTGAAACCCTAACTCATCTCTTGACTCTTCAGATCTGCAATAGATCGGAATATATTATGAGTTATCTTTACTGTTTTCCCTAAGAATCTTCCCGATTTTTAAAACGTTTCTTCATCTTCAAAACTAGGGTTTCTTAACCCCTTTTCAAAAATGACTTTCTCTCTGATTTTCAATATCATTCTATGATTCTTACTATGTTTAAACGGTTATTTAAGTTTTTCCCTTTTTATCTGATTCATTATGTTGAAAACCCTATGTCTTTTGGTCTTAATCTTGGGTTTTAAGTCTGTCTTTGATAATTTATTCGTTTAATCTGTATGTGCTTGTTTCTCATGAACGTTCTGTGCTTTTGTGATTTTTACCCTATTTGGCTTATTAGGGTTTCTGATTCTTTTTTCTTTTTGCATACGTTGTGTTTATCTCGCTTATTCTCAGAAATTTGTGTTAATCCCCCTAATCAGTACTATGTTCTAGTTTGAATCCCTGATTTTTTGTGATTTTTACTTTACTTCCTTATTTGTCTTTACCGTTTGAAGTTAACTCCCTTAATTGAGGAGTACTTATATTGATTTTATACTAATTGATTCCGATTCTCCATAATTACTACTTGACTTTGATTCTTACCTTATTATTCTACCTAGTTTCAAACTACATATACATGCTCTCTCATTAACACCAACACACGAGCGCATTGGTTCAAAAACTATCTCTCTCACTCAAAGCTTTCTTCTCTCCTTCTTTGTTACTTGCTACTGTTTTAATTAGCCGGCTACAAGCCAAAGCTAATTATTGTGCTCTCCTATTCTTCACATTTGTATTTGCTATCTTCTTTACTGGTATGTTCTGATTTCAATTCAAGTTCCAAAACCAATATGTTTCTTTTACTGCTTCAGTTTATCCTGTTTCTAGTTTAAAAACTTTGGCACTTGAGGTTGTGGGCAGTTTGGTATATCTGGGCCTGTTTCAAGCTCCCTATAGTGTAACTTCTTATTTTCTTTTTCTACTTATGTAATTCATTTCAATATTGGTTGGTAATAATTATTGTAAACGAATATTGGGGTTGGCTAGTGAAAATGGGAGAGTAGTTATATATGTTATCAATATCAATGGGTGGAAATCATGCCTTAGGTTTACATTTTCTATATGTGCATTAGAATCCATGTTTAGGACCAATACATTCAAAGCATGTCATTAGATATCATGTTCTTAGGTTTCACGTATACTGTTCCAGCATCTTATTTGATATTATCACTTAGAAATCCTAGGCTAAATAAAAACATTAACATAAAAAATGTTGCTCCTACACATCCTGAAATTACGCTCTAACTTCCTGTGCATTTAGAAATCATGCTTTAGGAATTCTGCAACCATTCTACATCTCTATGTGCATAGTAGATACCATGCTTTAGGATCTCGCCCAGTCACAACTAGCTAAACTACTGATGCATGAAGAAAGGACATAAGACAGTCTCACACTTGATCATCCTATTTTAAATAAACTGGTAACAATCCCTGTATTTTACAACTCTTAGAACAACATGCTTTAGGTATAACAACTTCTAAACAGTTTTTAACAATTTTTAACAATTCCGGTAACTATTGTGCATTACCCCCCATGCCTAGGCAAGCCTTAGGTAATCAACCTTTATAAAACTGGAAAACTGTTTCTTTTGTGTTTACTGCTTAATTGTTAACATGCTTAAAATCAGTAGGCAAACTGATTAGGGCCCCTACTTCTGAGTTTATAAAATAAAACTGCATATCTTCTGTGTTTTGATATTCACTTAGACATCATGCTTTAGGATCTTGTCTAATAAAAAATCCCTCTTGTTTGTGTTTGAGACGTGCTAATTATGTGCATTATCCGTGGAGGTAAATCTGAGCCTCTTAATTGTTCTTTCCTGCCTTTATTTGCTAAGGTCCTATTTGTTCTTTCCTGTCACCTAGTATTTTCTACTTTTAAACCTTAGGGGTCTGTCTAAAACTGCCTATAGGTAGAGGTTCTAATTCCTCCAGGACCATTAAGAAGGGATGGGTAACAGCACGCATAGAGGTCGTTAAACAATACTCGCTTAAATAACCGCTAAGGGGTGGGGAAGGGTAGATATGGATATGATGACCAGTGCGCTAATGCCACGTTTAGCCTCTTTCTGAGGCGTGATTACCGGGCATTATACTGATGTGATCCTATAGGATAAACAACCTAGGACTCCCCTATCCTTTACACGGATGTGCTTAGACTGTAAATCTTTCAAAACCTTATATATGTGCTTAGACTTTAAATCTTCTAAAACTTTACTTCACATGTGTGCTTAGACTGCGAATCTTTTCAAAACCTTTATTTTTTTAAGCTTATTTGCTACTTGTTTAAATTCACAAAGCTTGTTTGGCCAGGAACCACAACTGTGGACTTTGAGGGGTGCCTAACACCTTCCCCTTGAAGTAATTTCAAGCCCTTACCCAATCTATGGTTATTCAAATATGTGTTATAATGACCCTTAGTAGGTGCCCTAAAGCACCTTAATTCGTTAGGTGACGACTCTTCAATTACTTACATATCCCTTTTCCCAAAAGGAAATGATTTGTCCCAATAATATCAAAAATCCTGACCGATCCGAAAAGGAAAAAGGGGGCGCGACATTGTGTGGTAAGGAATTTGTAGGCCATGAAATGATGTTCTCAGGCCATGACAATGGTGCCTCCGAACCATAACGCCTTTGAATAATGATGTTCAAGTTTGAGAGATCCTCAGGCCATGTCATGATGTATTCCGGCTATGAGGATGGTGCCTTCAGACTATGACGCCTTCGGACAAGTTGGCTATATTTCAGCCCATGAGGTGCAAAGGCATGATGCTAGAAGCAACAAGACATAGTCTTGTGTGAAATTGAGGGCAGAGCTTAGCCCGAGAGAAGAGAAAAATGCAAGAGAGACAGTGCTTAGTCTCGTGCGAGATTCGAGATAGTGCTTCATTCCATGCAAAGGGAAGGCAGGGCTTAGCCTTATGCAAGTGGGGAGGCAGGGCTTAGCCTCATACAAGGTTCGGGACAGTGCTTAGTCCCATGTGAAGAGAAGACAGAGCTTATCCTCATGCAAGATTCGGGACAGTGCTTAGTCCTATGCGGAGAGAAGGCAGTGCTTAGCCTTGTGCAAATAGAGAGGCAGGGCTTAGCCTCATGCAAGTGATTTGAGACAGGGCTTAGTATTATGCAAAGAGAGGAGTAAGGGTGAAGTATTCTTAGATGACAATGTGTTTCATGCATAGCGATTGTGTCGTTGCGATGGTGTTTATCATGATGATATAATCCTGCATCCAAAGAAAATTTGTGAGTTTTTGTGGGGGGGGGTTGGTTCATGCCTTTGCTTGCTCGATTTTCTCCGCACTGTCTGAAGATCATGTTCAAGCTATTAGGGTATCATTTGGCTAAAGCAAAGTTTCTTTTTCAAAAGCATGCGTGTATAATTTTTAAAGACATAGTAGTATGCAGTTTAGAAGTTAGTTAGATAAACCAGTAACTGTGACATTATTAGAGACATTGCGACTTCCGCTGCCATAGAATTTTGAGGGTCGTCCTCAAAATTCTGCCCAAGTTAACTAGATGACCTTTCTGACTGCTCAATATGCTGTGGTTGGCTGAAATTGCTTCGAAATTTTGAGGGTCTTCCTCAAAATTCTGCCCCAGTTTCTGATTGTGAGGAAGTGGAAACTTTATTGAATTGTGACCAAACCCACAGGGCTGCCAACATATCCCCTCTTAAACGGGAATTAGGTCGAGCGTAGTTCAATTTACATCATATGAAGAAGCATAAATAGTTTACACATAGTATCTTTTGAATGCATCTGAATTAATAGGCTTTGGCCAGATTTCTCCGTCCATCTCTGCGAGTATGAACGCTCCTCCTGTCAATACTCTGTGAACCATGTAAGGACCTTGCCAGTTGGGAGAGAATTTTCCTTTGACCTCATCTTGATGTGGAAAGATCCATTTCAATATCAGTTGCCCCGACGTGAACTGTCTTAGTTTGACACTTTTATTAAAAGCCCAGGACATTATATTCTAATAGAGCTGGCCGTGACACACTGCATTCATCATCTTGTTGTTTATGAGGGCTAATTGCTCATAGTGGTTCCTTATCCATTATGTATCGCTGAGTTCGGCTTCTTGTATGATTCTTAAAGAAGGAATTTCTACCTCGGCGGGAATGACAACTTCGATACCATAAACCATCAGATAGGGAGTTGCCCCGGTTGATGCGCGGATTGTGGTACGGTATCCCAATAAGGCGAATGGTAATTTTTCGTGCCATTGCTTGTGTTTCTCTACCATTTTCCTTAGTATCTTCTTGATGTTTTTGTTGGCGGCCTCCACGTCTCCATTCATTTGAGGCATGTATGCTGTGGAATTCTTGTGCTTGATTTTTAAAGTTTCACACATGACTTTCATCAGATCACTGTTGAGATTGGCGGCATTGTCAGTGATGATGGACTCTGGAACCCCAAATCAACAAACAATCCGGTCTCTGACAAAATCTGCGATGACTTTCTTGGTTACCGCTTTGTAAGATGCAGCTTCAACCCATTTGGTGAAGTAGTCGATGGCCACTAAAATGAACCGGTGCCCGTTTGAAGTGGTGGGCTCAATTGGGACGATGACATCCATTCCCCAGGCAGCGAAAGGCCAAGGTGAGCTTGTTGCATTAAGCTTGTTTGGAAGCACCGTATCATGTCTGCATGTATCTGGCATTGGTAGTATTTTTGAACGTACCGTATGCAGTCTGTTTCCATGGTCATCCAAAAGTATCCGGCCCTGAGTATCTTCTTGGCCAAGATAAAGCCGTTCATATATGGGCCGCAGGTTCCGGCATGTATTTCCTCAAGCAATTTGGAAGCCTCTTTTGTGTCAACACACCTTAACAGTCCCAGATAAGGAGTTCTCCTGTATAGGTTCCTCGACTTTGGAAGAAGTGATTGGACAATCTCCGAATGGTGCATTTCTGAGTATGGTTCGCACGCTCTAGGTATTCTCCTTTTGTCAAATATTCTTTGATGTCGTGGAACCAAGGGTTTCCATCCATTTCTTCTTCAACATGATCACAGTATGCCGGCTGATTATAGATCCTCACCGGAATGGGATCGATGAAGTTCTTGTCTGGATGTTGTATCATTGATGACAAGGTGGCCAATGCGTATGCGAATTCATTCTGATTTCTGGGGACATTCCGAAATTCTTTCTTTGTGAACCTCTTGTTCATTTCTTGTACATGATGTAGATATGGCAGTATTTTGGAATTCTTGGTAGCCCATTCTCCTTGTACCTGATGTACCAGGAGGTCTGAATCGCCGATTACTAGCAGTTCCTGAATATTTATATCAACAGCCAGGTTGAGCCCTAATATGCGGGCTTCATATCCGCCATATTGTTAGTGCATGTGAATCTGAGTTTTGCAGACACTAGATAATGCTGAACGGTTTCTGATACCAAGACGGCTCCGATACGCACTCCTTTAAAATTTGCAACTCTGTGGAAAAATATCCTCCAACCGTTGTAGGCTTCAGCAATATCTTCTCCTACAAATGATACCTTCTCATTAAGAAAATACGTTTTTAGGGGTTCGTATTCTCCTCCTACAGGATTTTCAGCAAGATGATCTGCTAATGCTTGTCCCTTGACTACTTTTTGAGTTATATATATAATGTCGAACTCACTCAGCAAGATTTTCCATTTGGCCAGCTTCCTAGTAGGTATGGGTTTCTGAAAGATGTACTTCAGGGGATCCATCCTTGATATGAGATATGTAGTATAGGCACAGAAGTAGTGCCTTAACTTCTGAGCTATCCAGGTTAGAGCGCAACAATTGCGTTCCAGCAGAGAATACCGTGCTTCGTAGGGTGTGAACTTCTTACTCAGATAATATATGGCCTGCTCTTTCCTTCCTGTCTCTTCGTGTTGTCCCAAGACACAACCAAAAGCCCCATCTAGTACAGAGAGATAGAATAACATCGGTTTACCAGGATCTGGCAGGACTAAGACTGGTGGTGTGGACAAGCATTCCTTTATTTTGTCTAAAGCCTTTTGAAAATCCTCGGTCCAACTGGTTGCGGCATCCTTCTTCAGCATTTTGAAAATCGGCTCATATATTACTGTGGACTGTGCTATAAAACGGCTGATGTAGTTGAGACATCTCAAGAAACTCATCACATCCTTCTTGATTTTTAGTGGTGGTAGTTCCTGGATGAGTTTAACCTTTGACGGGTCCAACTCTATTCCTCGGCGACTGACGATGAATCCCAATAATTTTTCGACAGGAACCCCGAATCCACACTTTGCAGGATTTAGGAATATCCTCAAATCTGCTATGTGATATGTAGCCCTCTTGGATTTGATGATGAAGTCGTCAACATATACCTATATTTCTTTATGGATCATATCATGGAAGATCGTTTTCATAGCCCTCATGTAGGTGGCCCCAATATTCTTTAGACCAAATGGCATCATTTTGTAGAAGTACACTCCCCACAGTGTAATGAAGGTTGTTTTCTCAGTGTCTTCTTCGTCCATCCAGATCTGATGGTAACCTGCAAAGCAATCTACAAAGGACTGGAGTTCATGCTTGGCACAATTGTCGATCAAAATGTGTATGTTTGGTAGCGGGAAATCATCCTTGGGACTTGCTCTGTTTAGATCCCGATAATCAACACAAACTCTGACTTTCCCATATTTCTTTGGAACTGGTACAATATTGGCCAACCAAGTTGGTTACTCAACTATTCTGAGGAACTTGGCTTTGATCTGCTTAGTGACTTCCTCCTTGATTTCAGGCTCATGTCTGGCTTGAATTTCCTGAGTTTTTGCTTCACTAAAGGACACATTGGATTTATAGGTAACTTGTGAGCCACTATGGATGTGCTCAACCCTGTCATATCGTCGTATGACCATGCAAAGATATCCTCATATTCTTTCAGGAACCGAGTGTATTCTTCTTTCTCCGACAGTGACAAATGGATGCTTATGCAGGTTTCCTTGACGGTTTCAGAATCTCCCAAGTTGACTATCTCGGTTTTGTCCATGTTGGACTTGGGCTTGTTCTCAAAGTTCTACACTTCTCTGACAATTTCCTCAGGTATTACGTCCTCATCTTCTATTTCTTCCGAGTCACTGTCCTTCTGTTGCATTGTCTCATTACATGTCACAGTCGTTGGTTCATCAAGGTAAGAAATAGTAATACTTTAGGGATAAAGATATGAAAGAAAAAAAATACTAATAATAAAACATCAAGTCATTTAAAATGATAAACAAAATGGTTTCCAATAATGTTTTTCGAAATGGAACACTGAAAATATTATTTAAAATAGTGAGGACTTCTTTCTCCTCCTCCTCAACTATTACACAACAATCTATATCATCGTCTTCCAAGAAAACATTCCTCAATGCTGCCAAGGCTTCTTCTTCCTTTGATCCCCATATTGTATCGGCCTGCTGGAAGGTTTGATTCAGGTGTGGCACGAGTTGCTCAAGAGGATAGTATGGATCACGCCATGCTGGCGACAAATTCCGATATGCTTTCCAGGTATACTGATATCCGAGCCCGAAGGTTGTGCCATGGTGCTTCATACCCAACCTATGACAGTATGCTATCTATTTTGCTACTCCACTATTTATCCTTCTCAATCGCGTTAACACGTTCGATGCAAGGTAGGTTTCTCCAACTAATTTCCTTCTATTTTCTACCACTGGAACAGTCTGACTGGTGTAAATGGGGTTGCTCCCATCTCCATGGATGATCACTTCCTGATGGTTCCATTCAAATTTTATCGCTTAGTGAAAAGTAGATGCGACAACTCCAGCGACATGTATCCAAGGCCGTCCCAATGGCAGATTGTAGGAGGCGGATATGTCTAGTACCTGGAATTCAACATCGAACCAAGTATGACCCTTTTGCAAGCATAGGTTAGTTTCTCCAATCGTGGCTCTTTGCGACCATCGAATGCTTTCACATTCATAGATCCTGCTCGTATTTCATGTAGGCCCTTACCCAACCTATTCAGAGTTGTCAGGGGATAGATGTTGAGGATGGACCCTCCGTCTATCAGAACTCTGGCAATGAACTTATCTTCACATTGCATTGTGATGTGCAGTGCCCTGTTGTGGCTTAATCCTTCATGTGGAAATTCGTCTTCATGGAAGGTGATCTTATGGATTTACAACACCATATTGACCATTTCTCCGCTAGTAATGTTGTTGGGAACATATGCTTCATTCAGTACCTTCATCAGAGCATTCCTGTGTGCTTCATAATTTTGCAGCAACGATAAGATGGATATCTGGGCAGGGGTCTTATTCAACTGATCAACAACAGAATACTCCCTTGCTTGTACTTTCCACCAAAGGTCGTTCGGACCAGTTTCAACGATGGTTTGTTTGTTAGAAGCTTGCTTACTGGTCTCTCCCAAATGATCAGGTGTGTAAGTTCTTCTTGTTCTGGTCATTCCTTGTGCAGCACCGGACTCATCCGTCTTTGCCTTCCATTTTCTCCTAGATTTGGCAACATAATCCCAAGGTACAACGTTGGAACTGAAAGGTGGTGTTGATGTCACCGTCACAGTGAAAGGTGTGGATACTTCTACCTCAAATAGAGCAGGTGTAGCTGCGGGTAGTGTCACTTCTACTTCAAAAGGAGCCGATGCGGCTACCTCAACTTTGACTGGAGGCTGTACCTATAACACAGTGGGATTGAGCGTGACGGCCGGCTTCTTAGGATCATCACATTCCCAAATAAGTCCGATTGATCCCTTGGAATCCTATTCTTCATCAGTTTCTATTACATTGACTCCTTCACCCCTATGATCTGGGAGGGGGTTGTTGTGGACATTGGGTATTGGTTCTTTAGCATGTATGGTCTTGGTATCAATCAGTGTTTGGATCTTGTCTTTCAGGGTGCGACATTCATCAATAATTATGCCCCTTCATACCGGAATGATACGCACACGTCTTGTTTGGGTTGACCCATTATGACGAGTTTTCCATAGCCACGGCAGGAATATGGGTGACATATCCAGCAACTTTTAATCTTTCATACAATTGGTCGATGGGTTCAGCAATAGGGGTGTATTGTCTGGGTGGTTTGCGATCAAAATTAGGCCTGGTTTTTTTGTAATTTGGACGAGCTGAAGGTGAATGATAATAGGCTGGTTGGGTATTATAGGTGTGGTAGGCTATAGCGGGTTGAGGATATCTGGGAGGTGAAGGTTGGTATGTGGGTGGAGGTGTTTGGTACACAAATGGAGATTTCGGACCTTGGGCAACCATTACTGTTCCCACTTCTTTCTTCTTTTATATGCCATCTGATTGTAGTGCTTTATTCGTGGCCTGCAGTGCCTCAAAATTTGTAACCATTCCATTTTTGATACCTTCCTCGATCCTTTCTCCGAGCTTGATGATATCAAAGAACTTGTGATTCTTTATTACCATTAACCTTTCCTAATATTGTGGATCCTGAGCCCTGACAAAGAACTTGATCATTTGCTCTTCATCTAATGCCGGCCTGACCTTCGCTGCTTCTGACCCCCATCGAGTAGCGTACTCGCAGAAAGTCTCAGCGGGCTTCTTCTTGAGATTCTGGATATAGAATACATCTGATGCATTTTCTGTGTTGAATCTAAACCTATCCATGAAGTCCAACGCCATGCTTAACCAATTAGCCCATTTTTTGGGATTTTGACTTATGTACCAAGATAAAGCGTCTCCAGTAAGGATTTCCATGAACAGCTTCATGCGTATATTTTCGTCCTTTCCAACCCCTACGAGCTTGTCACAGTAAGTTCTCAAATGAACCTTTAGGTCACCCGTCCCATCAAACATTTCGAACTTGGGAGGTTTGTAACCCTCCAGCAGTTCTACATCTGGCTGAATGCACAAATCCTTGTAATTCAGATCTTCGATTCCTTTGCCTCCTTCAATACCCTGAACTCGGCTTGTGAGTTTCTTGAGCTCCTCTTCCATGTTCTTAATGAGCAGGTCCTTCTCGGAGGATTCTGGTGTATATGAGATTGGTTGAGTAGAGTGGGGTAAGGTTTCCACGTATATGAGGTTGTTTTGGTGAAGTCCAGGAGTTTGGGTATCATGGTGATAATTGGTTGAATTTAGGGATCGGGGATAGGCTGTGGGGTATTCTGATAAGTGTAGTAAGTGGTTTGCAGATATTGAGTTGGGAGATGCTGATGTTGAGGCGGTGCAGGTATGGGTAAAGGATTTTGAGGAGTGGTTGTATATTGGTGGGGTGCGGGAGGATTCTGCGGGCGTTGGTTGGGTGTATTCTGAGGAGGTGCAGTTTTTGGGTATTTGGATGGTTTATATCTGGGACGTTTAGTGTGAGGGAGAGGTTTGCCAAATTACGGACCTGCTCAAGCTCACCCTGTAGTTCAAGTATTTTCTTTTCAGGCCACAAAACCAAGTCATTTGGTTCCAGAGTACTCCGACCATCAGAAGTTTCCGCATTCTCAGCATCTGTGGCATTGTCACCACTCATATTATCCATCTTAGCTTTCCCTTTTCCTTTTGATGCACTTGGAGGAGGAGGAGGTGTAGGGCCTCTGGATCTGGTGTGATATGCTGATGATGCCAGTATGTGTGAACCAACTTAGGGGATGAGAATTAAAAAGAGAAAAAAAACAAAAGATAACCAAGTTAGTGAGAGTTCTGAAAAATGTTTGCAGTATTTCAACACATATGCAGGAATGTAAATTCGCGTCCTAATTTGGGAGCCTCGTTGTGCCCGAGGTAGGCCTAGCGACAATTAGATTTGGAGAATTTTAATGCCAATAATTGCCTCATTTCATTAACGCAATAAATAAGACGAATCTAAAACGACAATAAGGTAATTCACTAATGGCATTTGGCCTTATTACATTTGAAAAGCAAAACAAATGAGCCTAATCTACTTGGTCCAGAAAGACCTTCTCCAGGCCTGGTTCTCTTGGCTCCATCAATCAGGTTCCCCAGGTTGCACATGTCCAGCAGCAGGTATGCCCTGGCGAGATGTCCTCCTTTGATACCTTCAACATTCTGGCAGTCTATGACTCTTTTCCCCATCTTCCCTTCCAACTCCATCAGACCTTGCTCCAGATATTCTAGCCTTTCATTTGATCCGGTAGCCATTTCCCTCCATTCATTTATTAATTCCATATCAGTCTTGTGTTGTTCCATATGATCAACCTCAGACTCGCGAACCCTTTTGTGAAGTCTTTTATACTTCACCTATGCTTCGACAGCCTCATCTATGACTCTGTTCCCTCGACCGACCCCTGGGTCGACTATTTCTGCTATGCAGTCCTCCAACCATGATGGGTAAAAGTACACATGCCCCGCATGATATCGATCCAGCTCGATGGTGTCCCTTTCCACAATAATCTTCAAGTGCCACATATGTTGAGCTTCACATTTATATGGGATGTCGTCATCTTGGAAATCCGCCCTGTAGTGACTCATTTTGGAGACTCGTGGTATAATCTGTTTTCTACCAGCTTGTCTCATGACCCTGATAGGAACATAGGGGTGTATATCTCTTAACCTGATCAACACCAAGTATGGAGCATCCCTAGATCGGATGATGAAATCATTGGTGGGGAACCACTCGAACATCCAATGAACCTGGTTCTCAGTCAAGTTATCGAAAAACTGCACCCATTCTGTAGCATTCTCTGGTTGAGCAAACCTATCTGGGATAAAGGTCATTCTCTTGGGGTGATGAAAGGCTATGTGATCATTCCACAGCCTTCGCGAAAACTCTTGGCGGTATTGACCTCTCTGGAAATATTCTAGCAACCAAATTTGTAGTAGCAGATTACAACCCTTCGAAGTGTTTGCACCCCTTCTGGAAGTGACCCAAGGCTCGATATATGTCTGCTATAATCATAGGGACAATAATATATGCTTGTACCTCGATTCCCCCCATTAAAGCTTTGGTTACCATGGCCAGTATGGTGTAAACTCTGTTCTTTTTTCTTGGAAACACTATCATACCCAAGAAGCACACGATAAACACGAAAACCCTGCGATGAATCCAACCCAAGGAAATAATGGAGAACTCGTCATGAAAGATACGGTAGGATTTGCTGTGACCTATCGTTCATAAAGGAAGTCAAAGGGAACATATGACTTCTTTAGACACACCAAGTCGTCATTCTTTTTCAAACCCATCATTTTCAGAAACCCTCTGGGAGTGCGATTTTCCAGCACCAATAAATCGGGATTGTCCCAAGGTAGTCCAACGAATCCCCCTATTTCCTCCAAAAGAAGGGTCATTTCTAAGTTGCCAAAACGGAACACGGCCCTTTCTCCCTCCAAGAACATGGTAGCAGCTTCGATCAACATGTTGTTTGGTTGAATATATAGTAAGGAAGGTAGGTTTCCAAAAGACTCTTTTCACATGGTTTTTATCACTTGATGAAAGGTCTTCCCACCAATCTAGAAACAATGGTGGTATGTCACGGACCATGCCGAACCTGGGGACTTCGTGCCTCATTTTCTACAAAACAAATAGAGTTAGACCCTTTCCTCCTCCAGATTCGACTATTTATACATAAATGATTATCATATTGACACCTATTGCTCCAAATTAATGCACATATCGTGGTTGTGTCCGTTGGGATTATGTAAACCCCGGTAGAATTTGGACAAGGCTTTTCTTAAAGGGTTATTATGTGGACAACATATTAGCCCAGGCTAGGTTTGACCATGATGCATGTACGGTTATAATCAGAATAAGGTTTCTATAGAAGTCTAGACTGGTACCCTCAAGCGGACGACTTGAGGGAGAAATGCACGAAACCGTCGAATGCACCGCTGATCGACTAGTTTTACTGCAAATAAGCCTTTCCAAATTCAAATAGGGTGATAGAAGAAGAGCGCAAACACTCATCAAGCGTTGCTATGGTATTAATTACGCACGAGTGGAATATGATGTTGAGCATGATTTATGCGACAGAAAATAGAACATTGTCACGTATTTGCACGATAAAAAAATGATAAATGAGGTATTTAATAGTTGTAAAGGCATTTAAGAAAGAAAACAAGGAGACAATTTAGTTTCCATAGTAAAGTAATAAAACAGGGAAGAGAAATCATAAAGATAGGTAAATAAATTCACATAAAGTGGGAAGGGGAAGGGGTATGCAAGTATTAACGGAATAATAAAGACATGTTTAAAGACTAATTCACAAAATCAGGTTCGTTATGGTAAGAGCCTAGAAATATCCCCAGTAGAGTCGCCATGTCATCGCGCCCCCCTTTTTCTCGCAAAATCGGGTTTCGACATTTCTAGGACAACTCCTTCTTTTTGAGATTTTGTAAGGGATTGGAAGAGTCGCCACTTGATGGATTAAGGTGCGTTAGGGCACCTAGAGAAATTAACTCATAAACCAGTTTGCATTACCAGAGATCGGGTAAGGGCCCAAATTACCTCGAGAGAAAGGTGTTAGGAATCCTTAGAGGTCCACAATGATGGGTCCCGACCGAACTTAAATTAAGAGAATTAGTCTAAAAGGGGAGGAAAACAATTTGGACAATACAAGTTACTTTAAACAGGATTAAAGGGGGTCCCAGGTTTTTTAGCCTATAGGATCATTCCATGCAATACTTTGTCACTTCCCCAAGTTGGGGTGTTACTCATAGCATTAGCACACAGGCTATCATCTCCTTACTGCCCAATTACTATCTTTCAGCTTTTACCTAAGCGTTCTAATAACTTCTAGCTCGTTCCTTATACGTGCACTAACCGTCCCTATGGCCCTGGAGGTGTTAGGACCTCTATTTAGGATGGTTCTAGACCAATCTATGTTACTTAAAAATGAGAAATCTAGGCGACAAACAAAAGACAAATAGAACTTTAAAATAAACAAATAAGGGCTCACACTGACCTCCACACGTAAACAACAAAAGCACGTAATTGAATCAGCAAACTTCGTTAATTTTAGGATCCTATAGGAAGGATATCTATATGAGCAGAAACAGAATATAAGACATTTTTATTAAGGCGAGCATTGTGACCTATTTGTTTGCCTACTGATTTTATTCAGCGCGAGTCTGGGTATTTCAAGCAGGTAATATGTCACAATTTTAAGCCCAAAATCATTAATGAGTCCTACAGATTGCATAGGTGATGTCCAGAATTGGTTGAATTCAGAATTGATTAACAGAATGCTATAGGCATGATTTCTACGAGTTTACACATTACAGACCTATAACATGGTTTCTAAGTGTAATACTGATTTTAACTCATAAAGACATATTTTTATTCCTTTTAAATCCTATAGGCATGCTTTCTAATTACTGAATTGATTTAAACCCCTATAGGCATGATATCTATTAGTTTAAATCCTATAGGCATGATTTCTAGGTTTGAAACTGATTTTTATTCCTATAGGCATGGTATCTATTAACTGTATGTGGGCAGAATTTACGCAGATTGCCAGGAAAAGATTATCATTTCAAACAAATAGGATCCTATAGACATGGTCACTAATGCACGTTTTGTTGAAAATATGTGTAGATCCTATGAACAGGATTTCTAATGCAGAATTAAACAAAAAGTCCTATAAGCATGATCTCTAGTATGAAAATGTGAAAACACAGAATCAAAATAATCAGGAAAATCTTATATGCAAGATCTCTAAATACAGTCTAGTACTCACATATTTCAATAAGCACAATTAAATCCTATAGGCAGGATTTCTATCCAGTATTTTTGACAAAGATATAAGAACCCTCCAACTTTTACTAATTAACCCCAAATCTGTTATTACAACGATTATTACAGCCCAGAGTATTGAATGAATTACATAATAGTAACAATTATACTGTAGGTAGCTTTCATAGGCCCAATCTAAACCCGGAAACCAGGCCTGCAAACATAACAGCTTGGGAGCATAGTAGTGATCCATCCATGGTACATTAAAATTAGGCTTCCAGTGTGTCAAAGTTCCCAAGGGCTTTAGGGACCCCGAGCAATTCTCACACTAGAACCACATTCAGAAAGATAACTCATAAAAGGTTGGAAGATTAGCCCCAATGTATTAGAGTTCAAAGGAGTCTCAAGGACCTTAGGTCGTGCTCACACTGGGGGTGGTGAGAACCTAAATGATTAAGAGTAGGAGTTTGAAAACTAGTGCATAAAGGGTTGGGGGCGGGTTTTTAAAAAATAGTTCAACTTCATAAGCAAGAAAATTTAGAATACAGAATTGCAAACAACACTGCACCAAGAAACAAACAAAATTCATGTTCAGCATGTAGTTCAAGCATATTGGCATTTGGTTAGGTTAAATATTAAAGCAATCATGGCTTGAACACAAAGACAGAAACAGACTGGAGTTATAACATATGCTTACATGCTTACAGTGTTTGGCAAAGTTCGGAATCAGACTTGAACATTAAGCTAACTTAGGAAAGAGGAGTCACATTATTGGAAGTAACTTAGTTTAGCATTATCACTAAGTGGGATCCTGTAGTCACGTAGAAAGCAGAATCATGCTGAAGATTTAAATAGACTAATCGAATAAAGCATATAGAACAGAATAGAATAATAGGAGTTAAGGCATACCAATTGAGAAGAAAGCAAACAGGAATGCAATAGCAGTTTAAGTTCCATAGAATCTGGCCTTGGCTTCCAGCCGGCCAAATAATGCAGAAATCAAAATAGCAGAACAAAGAGAGCTTAAGCTATTTTTTTTTTTTTTTTTTGAGAAACAGAAAGTTTGAAAGTTGTAAAGTTGTTCGGTGAAAAAAGTTATTTATTCGAGGGGTTGTAAAGCGTGTTGAAAATCAGAGCAAGGAATGGGCTTTTATAGCACACAATGAAACAAACTAATAAGGTAAGGAATCAGTCATACACAAATAAGGTATGAAAATCAATTAACAATCAATTAAGGTCAGCATGGATCAATCAACAGGATCGATCAAGGTACTACTTAATTTAAGGAAAAACCTTATTCGGAATCAATTAGTAGTCAAGAGCAACGTTAAATAAGGTAAGAAATAAGTCCAAAAAATCAATTATAAGTCGGCTCTAATAATCAAAGCATAAAAATCAGGCCAGTAAGGGAATTAAGGAAAATAACACAAGTTATTAATCACATATTAGTCTAAATAAGGTAAGAATATGTGAAGTCCAATAAAGAAATATTGGTACTAAAGGAAAGCTAATTTCAAACCCTAATCAGTTAATACTTAATTGACAAAATTAAAGGCAAGTCGGCAGAAACAATACTAAATAATCGTAACCCTAAGAGATAAACATATAGATGAACTAATTAAAGCAAGTAAAAGTCAGTCGAAAGTAAATAAGAAAACCAGAGATGAAACCTTTAAATGTTAAAACATTTTCTTGCAAAAATCCGTTAGAACCAAAACCTTAGTTTTAGGGTAAAAATCTGTCATAAAATAATAGAAGTTGTAAGAAACAGAAATATCGAAATTTTAAAGGGGAAATACCAAAACAAACACTAAATCGTTTCAGATCTAACAAGATCTAAGCAGATTTATCTAGGAAATAGCCAGGTTCATAGAAAATAAACAGAAGTGAACCAAATCTGGTTTGAACCAGAGAATTGAAACCATAAAATACGAAAACATTCGTACTCACAGGTATCATAGTGAACATAGACAGAATAATCGAGATATGAGAGACTTTGAACCAGATTTGGTGAGAGTCTCTTGAGATTCACATCAAGTAACATAAAAATCGTATAACCAGTAGAGAGATGAAGCCAAATGGCAGGGGATCGAAGGAAAATCCCATGAATCAAGCGGGAATGTGTGACGGAGGGGTAAGGGTTTGAGGGGGTGAGAGAGAAGAGAGGAGAGTATCCAAGGACGGCGGATTGGGGAAAATGAAGGTAGGGTTTTGGGTCTTGGTATGTTAAAAAAGGAAGGCTGATTTAGGGTTGTTGATCTTCTGAGATAAACGACGATGTTTAGATATAGGTAGGGCGGGTTATTGGATGGGTATGGGTAGTTGGGTATTAAATTATTGGGTTATTGGCCTGATAGAATATTGGGTTATTGGGTAGGTCTGAAAAATTTAATTAAAAAAGGCTATATTTTAAATACCAAATAAAATTAGTAAAGTAATTTATACAAATAACTAATAAATGATAAAAATGCTATTTGTATATGAAAAATGATTTAAAATAATTAATTAATATTATAAAAATATAAAAATTCATTTTCTGTGTAAATAAAGTAATTATACATGCATGAGCTATTATTGCAAAGTTATTGCAATTATAACCTAAATATGTACATATAATTATGCATAAAATGATTAAAGCTTAATATAAATATAAATGATAAAAAATTAAGTAATAAAATTATTATAAAATCATTTGTGACGCAATTAGTAGTTATTTAGATAGTAAAATGTTGGAATAAATTAAATAAAAATCCTTTAAAATTACAGAAAATAATGGAAAAGTACTAGTTGATGCTCATGCACTATTTTGAAAGTATGTATGTATTTTTGAAATATATATGGAAGAAATTGTTATCAACAAGTATAATTAAAAAGGATGGGTGAATAAGGGCCGTTGATCTTGAAAGATCAACGACCAAGATTAAAGGAGGGGGTTTGGGTCGGGTATAAAATGGGTATTGGGTTAGGGCTGGGCAGACTAGGCTAGTTTATTTAGGTAATTGGGCTTGGGTGGTCTTAACTGTCAAATTTGACCCCCGAACACGATCTTGGCTTAATTCCTTGGGCTTTTACTCAGACTTCAAAGCTCCAAATCACTTGAATTCATTCCATAACATCTACATAGCTCGAAATCACTCCTACAAGGCCACAATTAGTGCAAAATACTAGCGATTAAAGCTCAAACTCAATTAAAGTGCAGTAAACTAGAGTGTAATAAGCTACTAAAATACATAATTATAGTCTATCATCAGGTGGTCCGAAAATATTAAGAAAAGAGGATGTTATTTAAATACCCAATTCCATTAATAAATAATTTGTAAAAAATGAAAATTAAATAGTAAAGAATGTAATTTGTGCATAAAACAAATAAAAATTAGTTTTTAATACTATGTAAGTATAAAAATATTATTTTGACATAATTAAAGTAATTATAAGTACATATGGGCTATTATTGCAAAATGTGTAATTTTAGCCTTTAAAATGCAAATGTATTTATGACAAATATGTTAAAAAATATTTAAAACCTAATATGGGGTAAATGATAAAATCATCATAAAAATAATTTGTGATGCAATTAATGAGTATTTATATAGTAAAATGTCGGAATAAATTGATTTAAAAACCTTTTAAAATTATAGAAAATTATGAAAAATGCTTGTATGTGTTTATAAATCAAATGATGATGCATATGTATTATTTTGAAAGTATGCATATTTAAAAAATATGAGGAAAAAATTGGGTATCAACATTAGTTATGGTCATTTTTAATTAACTTATGCATATAATAATGTAAGGTGAGTCATAATACATTTTAGCCAATTATGACATTGGTTAAGGGTAAGACGATGGGTTCATGTCCCACGCACCATAAGGGTAAGACATCGGGTTCGAGTCCTGGTGTACCATGATGATAAAAGTTGGATTTGAGTCCCAACTCATTATGGCGTAACATGACTTTATATGGATAAGACATTGGTTTGAGTCCCAATGCACCATAATAATGATTGAAGCGAATAATACGCTTTTGATGAAAAATTATGAAACCCGTCCCAGTTGATATGCTCCATTCTTGAAGTGAATGTGATAACGGTGCATAATAAGTCTAAATAAAGATAAGTGGTTGACCAATGAACGTGGGCATACCAGAGATCAAATAATAACAGTCATCATTAAGATAATTGTAAAAAGGAGAACAATAAGGGTTCTAAAAATTATCCTTCAAAGGTGAAGGAATATGTATCAATGTGGCCTGTTAATACGAGACATATTCACATGATTATAGTCCATTCCGTGAAAATGTAACTTGTGATAAGCATTGTAAATGTAGGAAATGACTCATTTCCTAAAAGTAAATGTGAAATATATATACGTGATTCAAATTATGCATAAGAATATATTTATGCATGGTTGAATAAATACTACAACTCACCTCTACGGGAGGTTTGAGAGAAAGAAAGATAATGAACATTACTATATGGTTACATGAATATGTCATCGGTCGGATACATGTGGTACACCAAAAATATTTTTCCATGTCTTATAAAAAGTTATTAAAGGCAAAATTAAAGCAATAAATGATTTTGATTATGATGATTTTGACCATGATAATTACTATAAAACGATTTTCTCTGTAACGGAGACATTCACCATATGGATGGTATGACAAAAGATCTAGTAGTACAAAAGCAGTTAAGAGCTCCGGAAGACTGATTTGTTATTACCCGGATAAATGAAATTGTTCATGACATTATAGTAAGTCTCAAAAGAAACTTTTTGAGTTTCAAACAGATTAGCCAAAGTGGTTGGCATTTGAGACTATAAATGAAAGGAAGATTGAATATCTTCATATTACTATAATTATACCGGGTAAATATGAAAGGTTACCCGATTTTTTCTTATTTGTAATACAGATGTATAAGCATGATGATGGAATCACATGCCATAATAAATTAAATGTTTACTGAAACAAATATTAGTTGGCATGACCGGTTGGCTATCCTGGTTCAATTATGATGCGAAAATTAATTGAGAATTCACATTGGCATACATTGAAGAAATAGAAGATTCTTCATGAATTCTCTTGTGTCGCTAATCTTATGATATACCAGTTACGGTTGGGATTGAATCCCTTGATATCTGGAACAAATAAAATGTGATATATATATGGGCCCAGTCACCTGCCATGTGGACTGTAATATGATTTTAAAGGATGCATCTATTGTATGGTCACATGTGTGTTTATTGTCAACTTGCAGTGTGAATGAAAGTTTGATTGCTCAAATTCTTAGAGCACAATTCCAGAATATAAACTATGATAATTTATCTTGATATTACTGGTTTAAATCCAACTCGGTTTAGCAGAAATTATATGCCTCCAATTATAGCTAAACCATTGGTTATGAGATGTATTATTTAACATACAACAACACTTGTACGCATCTAGCGGAGTTATGATAAATTCTCCCTATCACAATTGGTTCAGGGTCAGGAACCAAATAATTTCCATCTAGAAATATGGATGTTCTATATGATTTAATTGTTCCACCATTGTAACGACCCGGACGGTCGTTCCGTGAGATTAGCCCCGTTTTTTCCGTTTCTTCTTTATCATATGTTGCTTAGCTTATTTATGTTGTGTTGGGTCGGTTGGTTCGGGTTCGGAGTGGTCGTGGTGAGAACTGAGACACTTAGTCTCTTAAATTGGCTTAATAGTTGGAAAAGTCAACTGGGAATTAATTTATTGGTAAACGACCACGGAATATAGATTTTATGGCTCAGATAACTTTGTTAGATGATTTGAGACTTAGGAGTGTGTTCGGAATAAAGTTTTGATGTTCAGTGTAGAATTAGGCTTGAATTGGCGAAAGTTAATTTTTGGTGATTTCTGGTCGGCAGGGGAAAATAGAATATCGGGGTCGGAATGGAATTCCGAAAGTTGGAGCAGGTTCGTAATTTCATTTTGGTTATGTGTGCAAATTTTCAGGTCAATCGGATGTGTTTAGGATGGTTTCGTCATCCTTGGTGAAATTTAGAAATTTCAAAGTTCATAGGTTTGAATTCGATGTAATTTTGGTATTTTTGCATTGTTTTTGGTGTTTCGAGGGCTCGACTAAGTTTGAATGAGGTTATGGGATGTGTTGGTATGTTTCGTTGAGGTCCCGAGGGACTCAAGTGTGTTCTGGGTGGTTAACGGACCAACTCCTGGCTTAAAAACTTGGCAGATTTTTGTTGGTGTAAGTTTCTGGTGTAAATTTTTAGGTCAATCGGATGTTTGCGATTGCGTAGGTCTAGATGGGAATGGAAGAATTTTTGTTATACGCGATCGCATGGTGGAGGTTGTGATCGCGATCGCGATCGCGTGAGGTTGTTGTGCAGTGCGATCGCGTGGTGTTGTTCGCGTTCGCGTAGAGTTGAAGGGCGCGTGAGAGGGCTGAGCCGTTGTTCTTCGCGATCGCGTGGGTTTATGTCCTGCTAAATCACAATCGCGTGTGTATGTATGCGATCGCGTAGGGTAATTGTATGGGACAACAGACTTGTTCTTAGCGATCGCGTGGGAACTCCCCCGATTGTAGTGAAGAAAGACCTGGGCAGACAGATTAAGTTTCAAGAACGAGGGTTTTTGGCCATAGCTCAATATTCCATTAGAGAGCTCGGGAGAAGGAGAATTTGGACGAGATTTTCAGTGGTATTCTTGTGGTAAGTGTTCTTCAATCACTTTTGGTTTAATTTCATGAATTAGTCTTGATTTTTATCAGGTAATTTGAGGAATCAAAGTAGAAATTGGGGGAAAATGGGAGGAAGAATTGGAAATATTTTTGATGATTTGAGTGGGCAATTGAGGTCGAATTTTGGTAAATTTGGTATGGGTAGACTCGTGGGGGAATGAGGATTCTAGTTTTGTGATTTTTATCGAATTCCGAGACGTGGTCTCGGGGCTCGGGTTTGACCAATTTCGGGAATTATGCCAAAATTGATAGTTTTTGATTGGGCTTTGTTCCTTTAACGTATATTGATAATGTTAACCTGGTTTTGGTTAGATTCGGAGAAGTCGAGAGCCGATTCGAGAGGCAAGAGCATCGCGGATTAGTATTTGGGCCGGATTGAGGTAAGTAATGACTATAAATCTTGTCCTGAGGGTATGAAATCCCGAACTTCGTATTTTCTCACTATTTTTAGAGTGACGCACATGCCAGATGACGAGTGTGTGGCGTGCACTTATTTTTGGATTTGGACTAGGTCCTCTCCATGGCAACTATTGAGTTGTGTACTTTACTCTAAATCATATGTTAAATTGTGTTCTAAACTATTGCTATATTTGGGCTGTAAGCCATGTTTGGAGCCTCGCGCCGACTTGTTTAGACCCCTTGGGGGATTTTTACTACTATTTCCTCACTGTGTTGATTTGTGATTTACACTCAGTCATATTATGGTTAACAGTTTTCGAAACTCAGCCTTATTTACACTATTTGAGTTATAAAATGATGTTTTGGGTCGAGTACCCCGTTTTACTAATAGCCCGAGAGGCTTACTGAGAGGTTCTGACTGAGTGAGGCCGAGGGCCTATTTGTGAGGATTCGAGATGCCACGAGGTGGCTTGATTCTTATCGCTTGGGCTGAAGGAGCCCCTCCGGAGTCTGTACACACCCCCAATGAGCGCAGGTACCTACTGAGTGCGAGTGCCGAGTGCCGAGTGCCGAGTGACGAGCAATTAGGAGGCATGAGTGAAAGTGAGGTTGCCCGAGTGGATGATACTGCGTGATTGTGAGGTATGCTGAGTGATGTTCTGCCCGAGGGGTGATTTATGATTCATGTTTTGGACCGAGGGGCTATTTATGATTTATTTCATTTTACACTAAACTCTTCGGGTATTTTTATTTCTGAAATTGTTGGAAAACACATTTTTCAAAGGATTTTACTGAAGTTGGCTTTTAAAGCATGTTGATTTCATATGGTATATATATATATATATATATATATATATATATATATATTTACTCTTGGAAAGAAAGGTTGTGCTTATTGTGAACTGATGATTTGATCTTATGTGTTTCTTACTACTTAGACTTGATACTGAATTGGCGTACACATTACTCCCCGCACCCCTGTGTGCAGATACAGGTGCTGGTACTGAGCGTTAGTCATCTATTTCCATGCGGAGCCAGAGTCGGGACATAGAGGTAGCTGTTCAGCGTCCGCAACATCTCTGTTTCCCTTTCTTATTTTGTACTTAGTTCTTGGTTCCGAGATTTTGTATTATGATAGTAGAATTTTTGGTATTATCCTTAGATGCTCATGACATGTTGGCTCCGGATCTTGGGGATGGTTGTAGACTGTTTAGTTGTTTTGTTTTGCTTAAAAGATTCAGAAATTTATATACGTTTATGAAATGTTGAAAATGAGTTGGAAATTTTTGATAAGAACTGTAGATATGTGATCGTTGGCTAGCCTAGTTCCACGATAGGTGCCATCACGGCCGGCTTAGGATTGGGGGTCGTGACAACCATAATGCACAATGATGGGTCCCCAAAGAAAGTTGGGGATATGTGTTTGTGATCCCAGCATTAGGGGGAGAAAATTGGCAGCTGAAAAAGTAATCATGGAATGCATGATTTTGAGTGTACCTAGATCCTCGTACAAGAAAATGTGAACTTGAAGTTCAAGTGATAATTAATTTGTAAAATATTTCCAGGCGTATTTGCTGACTCAAAGATAAATGTTATATTTCAGCTGCTAATGCTCCAAATAGAATAAAGTCCATGATGGACATAGTCTATGAAACACATGAAGTGTAATACACTAATCGGTTCCAAAGATAAAAATCCTTGAAGAAGGAGAGGAGCAAATGATAAAGATGGTCATACTAAGGAGGCAAATGCTCTGTAAGAGCACCATGACATAACACTTTATAAGACCTCATGGAAGAGGCTCAGGTACCTGAAAATAATGAGATCTCGATAAGTTATATTTTTATTGTGTGATGATGGAACCGATGGAAAATGATCATCGATGATATTGTTGATATAATGTAGCGCTCATTATATTTTAATATTGACGAGGATCTTGAGCTCAAATCTATCATGGAATTTGGACAGATAAATAATTGGTCAAGGAAATATACGCAATCAAGATTGACTTCACTTGGAAAACGTGAAGTTTTGAACTGATAGTCCCAAAACCTGAAAGTATAAAGCAATGGGGTGACACAAGATTTTATGTAAATGTCATGCCATTGATTATATGAAAACATTTTCCCTTGTGGTGGATACAGTTGCTTTCAGATTTTAGTCTGGCAATACCTGGTAAATTTGATATGCGTACATAAAAATCATTGAACGATTTAAACTGTTCTGAAGCATATTAAGGTTTCCATGAAATTTATTAAATAAAGCTTCAACAAATCGTTATGTGGATTGGAGCAATCATAGCGTACATGATTTATTTTTGTGTCTATTTCAATTGGTTCACTATATATCTCGCTAGAACCATGAGTATAACAATATGCTAGAGAGATATAGTTCTATTCCTATATGAAGATGTTGGAATACTATTAGTATTATATTGTAAAAGGAATCATTGATATAGATTTGTTTATTCTAACAAATAGTGTCAAGATTTTGTTGGTTATGCAAATGCAGGCATTTTCTGAAGTTTGTTCTTCAAACAATCTATTTGTATGTGAGAATACTGCCATATTATTATTTCACAAGGTAGTCAATTGTTGATACTTATCCAAGTTATGTCAATATACCAGCAACTAATAAAGCAAGTGACTCAACACACAACCGATGTTTGACTTTTCCTTGAAGAGAAGATTCTAATAATAGTGAATAAGATGATATTTGTTTATCTCAATTGAAAGAAGGATATATTGAAGGAGACACAATAAATCATATATTTCATCAAAGTTTTTTGTCAGACACAATCTTCAATAGAATGATGAAATACATGTCCAACAAATTCGTCCAAGTGATAATTTGACGGAATAATTCACTAAGGCATTGACTATATCAACATTATAGATGTTGTTATACAAGCTTGGAATTCGTCGTCTCCGGAAAATAAAGTGATGTTTTCATCAGGGAAAGACAAATACGCGTTGTACTCTTTTTCCCTTGGCTAAGTGTTTAACCAAAGAACCGGATTCTTGGTCAAAGCTATTTTAAGAAGTACTCGGGCTTCTGATAACCAAGAAAATTCACTAAGAACAATAATAGAAATTAGACTTGTAAAATAGGAAAACAATAAGTGCACATAAATATAAATATATTTCAGTAGTGGTTCGAACGTGTCTCTACAAATGAGATCTTACTCCTTTTTATAGGAAATTTCTTAATATAACGTCTACTCTTCTTAATGATTGAACATTAATGAATATTCATATCATTAATATAACGTTACAATATGTAATCGTAACTATTGCGTGAAGATTTTGTAATTTTTAGCTCATTGATTGAAGATCTATGAATCTTCCCTTTATTATGCCCTGGTTCATTCAGACCGTGTCTCTTCAACTCCTCAATTAGACTGGAGCTTCCGCTTCTAATTATCTCGTGGGTGTTTACCCATACCTCTTTCTAAGTTTTCATCCAGCTATCGCTCTTCCATTACTCCATGTATATTTCTTTGTCATCCAAGATATTACACGTGTAATGTATATTTTCTACCAATACATATAGTCCCCCCACTTATCATTTATTTATCAATTGAATATTTGATAAGTGGATACTCATTTATGGCGGGAATTTTTTGCCACCGTTTTACTCATACCATTGCATCTGTATCTGAACGTACACACCGCTTGTCACTTCTATTAAATGCACGTGCCACGTGGTGATTCTGGATTGGTTCTACAATTCATCAGCACACTTTAGGGCTTTCTGTGGCTGCATCAGTCATGAAGTGATAGTTTTAATAATGACTTTTACATCAGTATCTTTTCATTTTTTGACGGTTTTCTTCGTGTATAAATACCCCTTTTTGTCTTTGCTTCTATGAAAAACTTCTAAATTTCTTTTGATGCTAACAAGTCCTTTTTTGCAAATATGTCTTCTTTAAACCAAGACCCCAAAAAAGTAATAATAATCGATGAACTATCTCCTTCTTCTGCTCCGATCCGGAGTAGGAGGGGCGGTAGATTAATGAGTTTGGGCTCAACACCTTCTAGAGGGTCTTCTTCTTCTCAACGTAACATTACCCCCCCACCAACTTCTAGGGTTATTGTTACTCCATCTTCTTCTAGGGCTAGAGCTTCTAGATATTCTTCTAAGAGTAGAGAGTCCAGTGAACCACTTCACAAACCAAAGGTTGATGAGATTTTACCCGCTGAATTTTCTTTCGTAAATGACAGTGAATCCATAAGAAAACAGCTTTGTTCCATGACGTCCCATGATCGCGCTGATCTTTACCCCACTCAAATTACTGAGGGTTTGATTTCTCTGTGCGCAGAGACTGCTATTGGAAATTTGATTTCCCGGTCTTGGTCCCCAATGAAAATCAAAGGATAACTTCTTACAAATCAAGCTATTTTTTGTATATACCTACCCTTTTACATTGGGTTTCAGGCCTTCTATCGACCTTGTCATTATAGAGTTTTGTCGATTTTTTAACGTGTGTTTGGGACAAATTGGTCTATCGTTTGGAGGGCAGTAGCATGCCTCAGATATTTGGCTAACTTGGCTTCACTTCCTTTTACCTTTTATCATCTTATTCACCTCTATTCTCCCAAGTTATTCTGCCAAGGAATCTTTACTCTTGTGGCCAGGAGTAAGAGAGTTTTAGTCATTCCTGATGATGATAAAGATAGAGGTTGGTATGCCAGGTTTGTTGCTTCCCCTACAGGTGGATTAGTTGGTGAAGAAAATTTACCCTTCCCTGAGAAATGGAACTTTTCACGCAAGTTTTGCTTACTCACTTATTTCCTTATTCTTGATATAAATTCAGTACCGTGACTGTTTTTGTCTTTTTTCAGCAACCATGGGAACCGTCGAGGAGATTTACAGTTTCCATGGTTGGGTAGAAAAATTGTTGTTGATCGCTCCAATGGAAGAACTTTCTTGGAAATACCTTTCTGCAAGGTTTGGTTGGAAAGTAAAAACCCATGGTAGTTTTTTTACGTTTCCCTTTTCTCTCTTTTTTAAAATTCTCTAATCCCTTTTGTTTGTTAGGGTTTCCCACTCGTGGTGTCACTGGTGCTGCTATAACTTCTTCGAAGCTCTCTTTGGCCAAGGCTCAAGAAATTATCTTACATTATTCTTCGTCAAAAAGGAAAGCGGATAGGACTCAAACCTTAGAAGATGAGGAGGAGCAGTAGGAAGGCTCGTTGGTTCGTAGGCCATGAGCAAGAAGAAGAGTCATGTCTGATGACGAATCTTCTCCCCTTACTAGTCCATCTTCCGTGCCTGAGCCTGATCATTCTACACCTGCATACTCTGAGGAGGAAACTCCTTCTGCAGCCACTGAGCCAGTTGAGCAATTGTTCCATCAAGGTTTTGGCTCAATTTTAGAGGAGACGCCTCTTGCCATCTTTCCTCCTTCTGCTCCAGTGGAACTTCAGTCTGCCGTGCCTGTTGCTGTTTCTGCTTCCCAATCTGTGCCACACGTGGATCCTTCATCTAACCCTACTACCGTGCCTTATATTATTGAAGTAGGGTATTCTAGAAATGGGGAGATGAAGCGAATTATGATCGAGGTTCCTGCGGAAGGTAGCCTCTTAAAGAAATCAGGCCAGGCGGATGTGTGGTTGAAGACTTTGATTGGCTTGGTTGAAAAGTCAAAATTGGAAAGTCATAGCTCCTTAACATGAATAAATGAGATTGTACACTCATCTTTGAAGGTAACTTTCCCGTTATTTCTTATTAACACTAGCCTTTGCCGTATCTAATTTTCCTTTTTTTTTGTTGTGTAGATCAATCTCATTAGTACAGAGTTGATGAAAAGGATCGTACATACCGAGTAGTTAATGAATGACCACCATACCGAGGTTGATAACTAGAAGGAACAATTTGAGAGCCTTCAACTTGATATGGAAGCAGTAGAAGAGGAAAAATGTACCTTAGAGCAGCAAGTTAGAGTGATAGAAGCAAAATTAGCCATTGACAAGGCTTTGTCGAATCAAGAAGGAAAGTATAAGAACATCCTGGAATCCTCATTTGCAGAACAACTTTCCCGTGCTTCTGAAGAAATAAGAAGCTTGAAGGATTTGCTAAACCAGAAGGAGGCTTATGCTGGAGAACTCGTGCAATCGCTTACTCACACCCAAGAAGTCCTCCGTGAATCCTCTAACAAGGTTCAATTTTTGGAGAGATCCCTTGATCCTTTACAAGCTTCCTACGATGCTGTTGTGGTTGAAAGGGACGAGCTGAGAGCAGACGTTGAACAATGGGAGAAGGACTACGAAGATCTCGAGGATAAGACAGCTGTTGATGTGAGTTGGGCTTACTTGAATGCCCGGATTGATACATTAACGGAAGCGGGCCAAGAAAACTTTGACTTACAAGCTGAAATTGCCAAAACTAAGGAGACAATTGAAAGGTCTCAGCAGAGTCAAAGTTTTTCATCACCTGAGGTTGAAGTTCTAGTGGGTGATGAGATCGTGCCTGATGAAGTTGCTGCCCAACCCTTGCCATCTCATGTTGCTCTTTCTGTAGATGAAGATAATCCTCCCAGTGTCTAGTGAAAGTGTTTGTTAACCCCTTTATTTTTTTTTTCTTTTGGAGAATCAATTGGTGGTTACCCCTGGTCCCATTTGGGGGTAAAGTTTGGTTGGTAAATCCCCAATGACAACTTAGGGGCAATTTTGTATAAATAAATTCGGTTTGGACTAAGTTGATACTTAGTTTCTACCGTCGCATAATATTAATTTCTTGTCATGACTTGTGTTTTTCGAGTTTTCATTTTACTCTTAAGTGTTTGCATAAAAATGCTTTATGTTCGGGTTTTTGTTTCACCCTTTTAACTTTGCATTAAAAATGCTTCAATACTTCGTATCTTTTTTAAACAAGCACGACTTATAAAAAGGGCCCTTTTATGAACGACACTTAATGAAGAAGACGTCTCAACTTCATAATGGTGTAAATATACGAAAGAGAGATAGGAATTCACATGTTCCTTTAAGTAATGCTTTGAAGAAACTTTTTGTATTATTTGAACTTTCATAATACTTTACATGTGTTCAAGTATCGTCTATAAATCTTTCGTAACTGTTTTCTTTTACAACATATTTTGAATAAATACAGGTGTACAAATTTCAACCTGTGACTAAATTTTACCTTTAACCTAAACATTCGTTTTCATTTACGAGCATGTTTTTTGTAGGTTTCTGAATCAGGCTTCGTATGATAGTCTTCAGCTCTTTGATTTTGCTCGTAACTTTTGATTTGTTGGGTAAAATAGGTCTCCAGGCTTGAGCTCTGACTTTTTGCTAGTCTTCTTTCTTGAGCTTTGACTTTTTTGATAGTCTTCTTTGCCTTCCATATTATATAGTCCCCCAAGTGTTTGAGCTTTGAAGAATGAAATCTCGAGCACTTGACTACTACTTCCTTGTGGTCGTTTTCCTGAAAAGGAAAAACATACAGGACTCAAAGGTATATCGTTTAGATGATGACTGCTTAACCCTTTGAAATGTCCATCAGAAAGGTTGTAACCCTGGACCGGGAATTCAGTTACTTACTCGTGTCTATTTAGGTCTAATATCATCATTTGGTTATGGGTTAGCTTTTTGCCTATCATCTAAAATTGTTCGTATAACTTTAACTGTACTAAATAAAATCGTACGTAATGATACCTGACCGTGGGTACTCATTTTGCTTAGAAGTAATACTTCTTCAAATGAACAACATTCCAACTTGTTGGTAAGATCCAGCCGTCCATGGTTTCCAGCTCATAAGCACCTTTTCCAGTAATACCACACACTTTATAAGGTCCTTCCTAATTTAGGTTTAATTTTCCTTCTCCAGCCTCTTTTGTTGATTGGAAAACTTTTTTGAGAACAAAGTCCCCAATTTTAAAATATCTGAGGTGAGCTTTTCTATTGTAATATTGCTCTATAATTTGCTTTTGAGCAACCATGCAAATTAAAGATGCTTCTCTCCTTTGTTCAAGTAAATCCAGATTTTTTCTCAACTCATTGTTGTTTGTTTCTTCTGTTGCTACTGTAATCTCATACTTGGTTCACCAATTTCCACTGGTATTAGGGCCTCCGAGCCATAGACAAGTGCGAATGGGGTTTCTCCCGTGGCTGTTTTGGTTGTAGTCCTATAAGCCCATAATACTCCTAGTGGCTCTTCAGGCCAATTTTCTTTTGATTTTTCCAATCGTTTCTTCAAATTATTGATGATGATCTTATTTATTGACTCAACTTGCCCATTATCCATGGGGTGATACGGTGAAGAAGTGATACGCTTGATTTGCCAACTTTGGAAGAATTCCATGATTTGCGAGCCTATGAATTGCGGGCCATTATCACATACGATTTTCTTTGGGAAACCAAAATGGCATATGATGTTTCGCCAAATGAAGCTTTTCACTTCTTTTTCTCGTACCTGTTTAAAAGCATCTGTCGATACCCATTTTGAGAAATAATCTGTTAATACAAGTATAAATTGTACCTTTCCTTTGGCTTGGGGTATAGGTCCTACTATATCCATTCCCCATTTCATAGATGGCCAAGGTGATGTAAGAGGATGCAGTAATTCTACGGGTCATGCATGTTGTTAGCATAACGCTGACATTTATCGCATTTAGCTACGAAAGTTTCAGCATTTTCTTCCATCTTTTGCCAATAATACCCTACTCTGATCAGAGTTTTGACTAGAGATCTTCCACCTGCGTGGTTTCCACAACGTCCTTCGTGTACTTCTTTCATAACGTACTCTGTTTGATTAGGTCCGAGGCACCTTGCTAGAGGACCACCAAACATTTTGCGATATAAAGTGTCACGAACTAGGCAATACCGTGCAGTTTTTCATCGAAGTGCTTGAGCTTCTTTCTTATCCTCAGGCACGGTACCATTCTGCAAAAAAATTACAATTTCGTTTCTCTAATCCTAGGTTAGATTATTAAATGTTACCTCGTTTTGTTCCTGGTCGATTGCTGAATGAAATAAATGTATCGCAATAACATTTTCTTTATTCGTTACATCTGTAACTGATGCGAGGTTAGCTAACACATCCGCTTCTGCATTTTCCTATCTGTATATTTGCACGATCTTCCATGACTAGAATCGCCTCACTAGGTCCCGTGCCTTTTCCAAATATTGCTGCATTCGAGTTTCTCTGGCGGTGTAAGTCCCCTGCATCTGATTTACCACCAGTTAAGAGTCACTTTTGATCACGATTTGATCTATTGAGAGTTCTCGTGCTAATTCAAGTCCTTCAATGACAACTTCATACTCCGCTTCATTGTTATTGATAGGATAACTTTTAATAGCTTGCCTTATCTTTTCACCTGAAGGTGGTATCAAGACAATTCCTAAACGACTCATTTAACATTAGAAGAACCGTCTGTAAATAAAGTCCATGTTCCTGGATTAGCTCCGGTAAAAATCTGTAATTCCTTTTCTACTTCAGGAATTATGTTAACATTAAAATCTGCGACAAAATCAGCTAAGACATGAGACTTTATTGCTGTCCTAGGTTGATAAACGATGTTGTATTCTCTTAGTTCTATTGCCTATTTAGTCAATCTGCTTGACAGTTCCTGTTTATGAAGGATATTTCTTAACGGATATGAAGTTACAACAACAATTGGATGACACTGAAAGTATGGTCTTAACTTCCTAGCTGCCATGACTAGAGCCAAAGCTACTTTTTCTAGATGTGGGTATCTAGTTTCAGCATCCAGTAAGGATTTACTTACATAGTAAATGGGATATTGATTACTTTTATGTTCCCTTACCAGGACTGCACTCACAGCTATTTCTGCAACAGCAAGATAAATATGCAGTCTTTCCCCTTCATTTGGTTTGGATAGTAGTGGGGGATTTGATAGGTAGACCTTCAAGTTTTTGAGGGCCTGCTGGCATTCTTCGGTCCATTTGAACTGATTCTGCTTCTTTAGTACTGAGAAGAATTTGAAATTCTCTGAAGATCTTGAAATGAATCTTCCTAAAGCTGCGTCCTACCTGTCAGCCTTTGAACTTATTTTTTGCTCGTGAGTATATCAGGTATTTCTTCAATAACTTTAATTTAAGAAGGATTTACTTCAATGCCTCTATTTGATACGAGAAAACCCAAAAACTTACCTGATTCGACGCCAAAGGCGCACTTTTCTGGATTTAGTTTCACGTTATACTTGCGGAGGATCTCGAATGTAGCTGAAAGATGTTGGAAGTGGTCTTCAGCCTGTGTTGACTTCACCAACATGTCATCAATGTATACCTCCATTGTCTTCCCCAGATGTTCCTGGAACATCTGGGTCACTAGCCTTTGATACGTGACTCCAGCATTTTTCAAGCCAAAAGGCATGACTTTGTAACAATAAGTCCCCCTGTTTGTAATAAAGGAAGTTTTTTCCTCATCCAAGGGGTCCAGTTTTATCTGATTGTAACCAGAACATGCATCTAGAAATCTTAACAATTCATGACCTGCAGTGACATTAATCATCTGATCTATGTGCGTTAAAGGAAATGAATCCTTTGGTCATGCTTTGTTTAAATCAGTGTGATATACGCATACTCTCCATTACCGTTCTTTTTAGGCACTACTACAGTATTAGCTAACCAATCGGGATATTTTACCTCGCGTATTGAACCGATTTTAAGAGTTTTTGTACCTCTTCATCGATCACTTGATTCTTGAATGACTCCTGCTTCCTTTTCTTTTGCTTGACAGGTACAAATGATGGTTCTTCATTCACTTTATGAGTTATCACCTCTGGGGGTATACCTTTCATAACTGAATGGGACCAGGCAAAACAATCTGCATTAGATTTCAAGTATTCAGTTAACTTACCTCTTCTGGTCGGGATTAGCCTTGCTCCTATGTGGATTTTTTGTTCAGGATTATTTTCGAACAATGGAACAGCTTCGAGTTATTCAGTAGTTGTCTTTATGTTTTCATTCTCTTCTGGTTCTTGAATAACATCGGGCCTGGAACCGTATGTTTTGATGCAATCTCTGTGGTGATTTTATTCACCGTGTCTTTATCATTTATTCCCGTATCTGTTTGAGTTGCTCCCACGTATTTTAGTTCTTCCTCTGCTTCTTCTTTATTTGAGTGCATTACTGAATTGATATTCCTCGAAATTTGTTGATCACCTCGAATCTGCTGAATTCCCCATTTTGAAGGGAATTGATAACTTGGTGTAGAATGGATGGTACTGTATCCATATCATGAATCCATGGTCTTCCCATAATTACATTATAGTCCATGTTTGTATCGATAACTTGAAATTTTGTTTCTTTGACGACGCCTTCTGCATAAGTACTCAATGCAATTTCCTTTGTTATGACAGTAGAATTATCGAATCCGGATAAGGAACATGCTTTTGGAATTACATGGTCTCCCATTAGCATCTCCTCCACCACTCTTAGTAGAATGATGTTAACTGAACTACCTGGATCAATCAATACTCTTCTCACGTTAGTGTCATATATAAGTAAAGATATTACCAGTGCATCGTTATGTGGGATCAATAACCCATATGCATCTGCATCGTCAAATGTTATGCTATTAGCCTCCAAGGTTTCACGAGTCCATTTCCCGTGGGTTATTGTGAACTTCGTTGTCTTTTTTTCTAAGGTATAGGTCACGCCATTAACCTCCTCTCCTTCGTTTATCACATTTACTGTTCTCTTCGGAGTGGTTTTGGGGGCTCCTGCCTATTCTTCATATATGCATGCTTACCTTTTTCACTAAACAATTCAGTTAGATAGCCCTGATTTTAATAAGTGTTCTACCTCATCTTGCAGTAACCTGCATTCTGATGTTCTGTGCCCGTGGTCGTTGTGAAGTTCACACCAGAAGTCTGGGTTCCTTCTGTTTGGATTTGATCTCATCTCTTTGGTCCATCAAACTTTATCACCCATATTTCTTAATACTGTAATTAACTCTGAAGTACTTACATTGAAGTTATAATCTCCAATTCTTGCATACGTGTTATTACCTCTATTTCGTTCATCTCGATATTTTCTGGATCTTGATGATGATGAACTTGAATCTCTGTTTGACGGTCTGTGATCAGGCCATGTGTTTTCAAATTTGGAACGAGCTTCTCATCCCGAAGGTCCCATATATGGCTCGTTCCTATTTTTGCCAGTTCTCCTCTCTGATTCTGAGCGCGTAGAGCTTGTTCTGTCTTCTGCTTTTGATTGAGCTATGGTATCCTCTTCAATTCGCAATTTGGTGTTGTACCTGTTATAAACATTCCACGTCGTAGCTGGGAATTCTCGTAGACTTTCTTTGAGTCTCCTCGTGGCTTCAGAGCTTTTTTTGTTTAGATTGCTCGCAAACGCCATAGCTTCCCAGTTGTCAGGTACTCTTGGTAACAACATCCTTTCCCGTTGAAACCAATCTACGAATTCACGAAGTAATTTTGTATCTCCCTGTTTTACTTTGAATATGTCCTCCATTCTTTTCTCCACTTTTTGTGCACCTGAATGTGCTTTTATAAACGAATCTGCAAGATCATCAAAAGAATCAATAGAATTTTCGGGTAACAGAGAATACCACGTTAGTGCTCCTTTGGTAAGCATTTCTCCAAATTTTTTGACCAGCACAAACTCGATGTCCTGCTTAGTTAAGTCGTTGCCTTTTCCCCCCGTGGTGAGTGCAGTAACATGGTCACGTGGATTAGTTGTCCCGTCATATTTTGGTATATCAGGAAGTTTAAATATTTTGGGAATCGGCAAAGGTGATGCACTTGGCTTCCATGGTTGTTGAGAGTATTTATCAATATCAATCCCCTTGATGACAGGTGATACGCCAGGAATTTGTTCGATACGATCGTTTTGTTCCTTCACCTGTTTCTGCAAGGTTAGTATTAAGGATTGTAGATCTGAATTATTAGTCATACCTGGTATCCCTTCGAGGGATTCGTTTGGAGTGCCTCTACTTCCAGAATTAGCTAATCCAGATTGTGGATTTTTCACAGTTGCAGTGTTTTTTGGAGGAGGCGTAGGTGGTACAGTTGGTAGCTCCCTCACGAAAGCTTGAAGAGATTCATTCACATATTCATCAACTATTTGCTTCACAGTGTCTTGCTCTCATGTTTGTTCATTTCTAATCTGGTCATTGTTGTGAGTTGTGGATCTTTCTGGGGAATTGTCTCTTGAACCTCGTGGGGTTCCCTGAGGCGATGGAATTGGAGTTTTAGTTGCATGTTGGTTGTTGTCATTGGTGTTTGACATGATTCAGTAAAGATAACTTAGGAATGCAAAAAAGGATTATCAGATTCCCAGCGGCGGAACCAATTTGTTTAACCAAAGAACCAGATTCTTAGTCAAAGCTATTTTAAGAAGTTCGGGCTTCTGATAACCAAGAAAATTCACTAAGAACAATAATAGAAATTAGACTTGTAAAATAGGAAAACAATAAGTGCACAGAAATGTAAATATATTTCAGTAGTGGTTCGAACGTGTCTCTAAGGGTGAGATCTTACTCCCTTTTATAGGAAATTTCTTAATATAACGTCTACTCTTCTTAATGATTGATCATTAATGAATATTTATATCATTAATGCAACGTTACAATAGGTAATCGTAACTGTTTCGTGAAGATTCTGTAACCTTTAGATCATTGATTGAAGATCTATGAATCTGCCCTTTATTCTGCCCTGGTTCATTCTGACCGTGTCTCTTCAACTCCTCAATTAGACTGGAGCTTCCGCTTCTAATTATCTCGTTGGTGTTTACCTGTACCTCTTTGTTACGTACCTCTTTCTAAGCTTTCATCTAGCTTTCACTCTTCCATTGCTCCACGTATATTGCTTTGTCATCCAAGATATTACACGTGTAATGTCTATTTTCTACCAATACACTAAGGTTTTATCCCATTGGGTTTTCCTTGCAAGGTTTTTAATGAGGCATCAAGTAATGCGTATTACAAGATATGTGTGCTTTTTTTCTTTCCTTCACTAAGATTTCTCCTACAAGTTTTTTTGTTAGTAAGGTTTTAACGAGACACATTATCTATAGCCATCCAAGAGGGAGTGTTATAAAATATTATAATTATATTAGTGGATGTCTATAACTCCTAAAGAAGTTACTCCCACTACTTTTTCCCATTAATCTCCCACTATTCTTTACCATTATGGTTGTAACTCCCATACCTCCATAACCTCCCCATGATCTTCCTCCATGATCTCAAATTTTTAATGCCATGTTTATGACATTCTTTTGTATACCTCTATGTAGTACTATAAATAGAGGATGAAGTGATATTGTACACACTTGGAAAACACTTGAAGAAATAAGAATCTCTCATCTCTTTCCTCTCTATATCTCTTGTTTTTCCTTGTTTCATATTGTTACTTTGAGCTTAGTTATTAACAGTTAGTCCTATTTTATAACTGTTTAAGGCCCCAAAAATATAAAACACTAATATTTTATTATATGATATATATCATTTAAGTTAATATAGTTATTAATAAGAAAATAAATTTTCATATTTTCTAAAATACAACAATAATAACGACCCAGTAAAGTCCCACTAGTGCGGCCTGAGGAGGATAGTGTGTACCCAGACCTTAACCCTACCCCGAGGAGTAGAGAGGCTATTTCCCAAAGACCCTCGGCTCAAGAGGACGAAAAGAAAAGAAAAGAAAAGAGACAATATCAGTACCACCATCAGATACCATAAGAAAAATAACAACAACATGAAAGCCAGAAAATAGGTGCAAAGCAATAGCGGTAACCATTAAATAGACTCGACTCTATGAAAAACAAAAGAGTAGTAAGACACAACATCGCCACTAGCTGTCTCAGACAAAAACCCAACCAAACTAGCCTTACAAAGGTATGAACTAAGGAAAGACTCAACTACCTCCTAACCTACAACTCTAATACTCGACCTCCACAGCTTCCTATCAAGGTCCATGTCCTCGAAAATATGAAGTCTCGCCATGTCCTGCCTGATTATCTCTCCCCAATACTTCTTAGGCCGCCCTCTACCTCTTCTCGAGCCTTTCAAATCCAGCAGCTCACACCTCCTTACCGGAGCATCTGGGTTTCTCCTATGAACGTGCCCGAACCATCTAAGCCTCACTTCCCGCATCTTGTTATCAGTGGGAGCCACACCCACCTTCTCCCGAATATCAACATTCCTAATTTTCTAAAATAGTACGGTAGGATTGAGTGAGTTAATAGGATAATTTTTTCTCTCACTAAATTAAGTAATATATCTACTTTTTCGCATTAATTCAATTTTTTTTCCGTTATGTATAATAATTTTTTAGGTTTCTCCCGATTTATTTTCTAATTTTAACTCATATTCTCTAAATGAATTAGTCTTTTGTCACATTTGATTGATCCCCACATTAAAAAACAAGTTCTTTTATGTATTATCTTTTTATAACTAGGATAATGGGTTCTCCCCTTTATTATTTTTATTTTAGGGAAAATTCAATACCATATGACATGCACCTAACCCACACATCATGTGTTGCGTTCTCCCACTTGATCAAAGTTATGTAAGTTTTTTTTTGTGTCTCAATATTATATGAATTTTATGAAAGAAGTTTCAGGGTCTTTTATATATTTTGATTTTAGGTCACCGGTTTCATTGAGTCACCCTTAATTGCTCAATAATTATTTACAGACCACTGCCCCATTATGAACGCGTTGTTCAACTAGTTTCATTCACATTTGGTAACTGAATATTATATTCACTGCCTCTAGGGGTCGTTTGGTAGGATGCATATGACGGCCCAATTTTCCCTCCGTTGGGTATCGTGATGGAACCTAGTCTTAGGGACTAGGTAAGCCTAACCTTTAATGAATAACAACAACAAATTGAATAAACTCTAATAGTCTCGATATGGAAACCTTTACAACATTTACAATTTTCCAAAACCGGTAGTACAAGTCATAATCTCTACAAAGTTTACTACAACTTCTAAATACAAATGTTTGGAAATAAGTAAAAACAGTGTAAGAACATAACATGACAGTGACTCCGAAACCCACGAATGTTGTGGTGGTTTTACCTTGAGTCTCCACAACATCAACCGTACTGCTAGCTATCGATCGACCGACTATGCAAAAACCTAGAATATGCACAAAATATGCAGAAGTGTAGTATGAGCACACCACATCGGTGCCCAGTAAGTATCATGACTAACTTCGATGAAGTAGTGACGAGGACTAGTTAAGGCATCCACCGGTCTAATAACTGAACAAGTAAAGTATAGGGCGACAAAATATGACATTACATAAGGGCTTCACAATATGGCTAAAAATACAGTAAAATTTAATAAGGAAAGGAATAACAGGTATCAACGGAAAGTCGTAAAAATAACACGAAAGAGTAAATGGAAAACAAACTAAACCCGAAATACAATTATACAACAGTGACAAAAAATAAAGAAACGATTTCAACTAATTTTACATCATGTTCTTAGTCATCTCCACGAGGCACTGAACCTCGGACGGATCACTACTCACGGGTCCCAATATCTGAACCCTAACATTTGGCATCTTGTGCCCACATTTCAGTGCGTAACTGCACAGACGAATCACATGCCAATTGGAGTCATTTCCACATATAAGGCGAGTACAACGAGGATATATATACTCAACAATTACAAGGAAACTCCTAAATCCAATGGGAGTGCTTAGCTACGTGTATGCTTGTGCAGGTTCCCAACGTAGTTCAAAACAACTAGTAAGCATAAGATAAGGAACGGAAAACACATACGAATGCTTTATCACAACTTTCACAAGAATAAACTCACACAATAAGTGTACCATTTCACAATATCAACAACAAGGAATGCCCCCAGGCCAACACAAGTATCACAAACAATCCCTGGCACAGCCCACCTTATCTCGCCACGTGTGCAATAGTAAAGTGAATGCCCGCCTTGTTTTGCCACACACGCACAACAATGTTCCCACCTTCTCTCGCCACATGCGCAACACACATATACATATCCCTCCTTGTCACGCTGCATGTGCAATATCTATAGAAAACACGGCACGACATAAACCTCATGCAAATCCCCACATCAAAAATCGCACGACAGAAACCTCGTGCATCACCACAACAAGTACAACAACAAAATTGACAATAGTACAAGATAAGTTAAATACATCAACTCAAGAACCTTCGATCACAGCTAGTTTAGAAGGAATGAGCACAATAAAGAAAGATAGGCATAATAAGAACAGCTCAATAGGGAAGAAAATAGCATGTAACAGTCGTACCCAAATGCACGGTTCAACAACAAGAAACTAACACGAATCCGATAACTCTATGTAAGGGAAAGTCAACTAAGGTATAGGATATCTAAACTTCTTTTAAGGTTGGGCAGTTACAAGGATATTCAACAATTTCACTTAAGGACAAGCAATGGGAAAATAACCATAGCCTCAATTAAGACCAAACAATTATAGGATGAGATGATGATAATTACAAATAGAGATAAGCAGTTATGAAGACATAGATGCCAGAAAAAGGGATAAACTTCAGTTAATTCAATAGGAGTCAAATAGGCAATAAGAGTGAATCCAAACGCAAGTAATTCTAATTTAAGCAGGTAGAGATGAAACTAGTTATTAGGAACTCAGTCATATCAAGAACAACTTCATACGAAGTGAATACAAGGACCTAGGAACCCTAAAAGACCAACTTTCCATAAATAAGTCTGAGCATGAACTCGTCACCTTGCGTACACGGACTACAATCAACAAAGAAGACTCAAATCCTAAGGGGTAATTTCCCCCACACAAGTTAGGCAAGATACTTACCTCATAGACGATAAACCGGTACTCTAAAATTGAACTTCTCGGGTGAAAAGGCCTTCGGACAGCTCAAATCCAACCAAAATAACTTCAAAACACAAATATAACTCATAAAAAAACTATTATGTATCATAAAGTCTCAATCTTTATAAGAATCTAAAAATCGACTCAAAACTCAACCCCCGGGCCCGCACCTCGAAATTTAATAAATTTTACAAAATCCGAACACCCATTCCAATATGATTCAACCATACAAAAATTATCAAATGCCGATACCGTATCGTCCCTCAAATCATGAAAATTTCATTTTGGAAATTTCTTCAAAAACCAACATTTTCCTCAACTAAAATCACAAATTAGATGATAAAAACAAATATTAAATCATGGAATATATTTAATTCTAGGTGAAGAATACTTACCCAATCGAATTTCTTGAAAACCCACCAAGAATCGCTCAAAACCGAGTTCTACAAGTCAAAATATGGTGAAAATGGTCTAACCCTCGATTTGGAAAACTTATATTCTGCCCAGGGCCTTAAGCATCGCGATCACGGAGACTGGGTCGTGATCGCAGAGAAGAGAATTGAGGCTTCCAAGAAGGACCCTTCGCAATCGGGAGTGAAGGGACGCGAACGCAATAAACAAATGGGCAGGAGCTTACGCGAACGGGCAAATAATGCGAACACGAAGAGAAATAGCCAACAGCCCCCAGCTCCTAATTTCTACTACGCGAACGCGAGGGAACGAATGCGAACGCGAAGAAAAAGAAAGCAGACCTTCACGATCGCGAGAGGTGTTACGCGAACACGATGAAGAAAAATAGGGCGGATTAACAGAACATTACGCGATCGCGATTGGAGCTACGCAATCGCGAAAGAGGACAACAGACACCAGAAACCAGCAATCCAAAAATAGAAGAAATTGGCCCGTAGCCCATCCGAAACACACCTGAGGTCCTCGGGACCCCGTCCAAACACACAAACAAGTCCCATAACCTAACACGGACTCTCTAGAGGCCTCAAATCACATCAAACAACTCCGAAAATGCAAAGCGCGCCATGAATCGAACTATGAACTTTCAAATCTTCCAATTTCAAAAACTCGTGCCGAAACTAATCAAACCAACCCGAAAAAATGCCAAATTTTGCAGACACGTCCCAAATGACATAACGAAGCTGTTCTAACTCTCGGACTTGCATTCCGACCCCGATATCACAAAAGTCAACAATTGGTCAAACTTCTCCATTTTTCAAACTTCAAATTATTCCAACTTTCACCGGATTGCCTCAAATTACTCTACAGACCTCCAAATCCAAATCCAGACGCACACCTAATTCCAAAATCACCATAAAAAGCTGTTGACATCATCCAAAATTTATTCCGGAGCCGTCTAGTGCGTCGTTCAGAAGTTTGAGGTCATGAGCAACTCCGTTTCCGGTATTATGACTTGTAGGTGTGGTCGGAATTGAATTTCGGAGAGTTTAGAGTTAATTTGGAAAGAAAATTCTCATTTCAGAAGCCTTAAGATTGGAATTTTGAGTAAACGACCTCCGAATTGGGATTTGAGGATTCCTGCAGGTTCGTACGATGATTTCGTACTTGGGCTTATGTCCGAATTGGGTTTTGGATAACTCGGGAGCGTTTTGGAGTGTATTATGGAAGTCAGCATTTTTGAAGAAATTTCCTAAGTTTGGCTTGAAGTGCATTTCAGTGATAATGATATCCGTTTGGGACTCCGATCCTAGGAATAGCTCCGTATGGTAATTCTGGAGTTGGGAGGGTGATCGGAAGTGAATTCGAATGTCCGTAGGTCATTTTGAAGTCATTTGGCTAAAGATAGAAATTTGAAGGTTTTTGAGAAATCCGACCGGAAGTGGAAATTTTGATATCAGAGTCGGAATGCGATTCCGGAAGTTGGAGCAGGTCCATAATGTCAAATATGACTTGTGTGAAAAATTTGGGGTCAATCATATGTGATTTGATAGGTTTCGGCATCGGATGTGGAAGTTTGAAATTTCAAATTCTTAAAGTTGGAATTTTAGTGCGATCCATGGTTTCGATGTTGTTTGATGTGAATTGAGGCCTCGAGCAAGTCCGCATTATGTTCTAGAATAGGTTGGTGTAATTGGACGGGGTCCCCGGGTGCTTAACGGATCAAGTTTGGAGTTTGAAGAAGTGCTGAGGTTGTTGTCGTCTGGTGTGACCGCACCTGCAAGGCTTTGGCCGCAGGTGCGGCTTTGGTACCGCAGGTGCGAGATTTTGGTGGCATGGCTGGGAGCACAGGTGCGATCTAATTTCCGCACCTGCTAAGGCACAAATGCAGACAATGGGGCGCAGGTGCGAGTTTTGGCTGGAGATGAGGAAGCCGCGGGTGCGGGAGTTTGGGGGCACCTGCGAGAGCGCAGGTGCGAAAATAGGCCTGGGCAGAATGTTTTAAAACCGATATTCTTGGCTCATTTTCTCCCATTTTTCTTTGGCTTGGACGACTTTGAGGAGCTTCAAGAGGATTTTCATCATGCATTACTAGGTAAGTAATTTCTTCCTATTTTTAAGTTAAATACAAGGTTTATGCATGGAATTAGACATGGAAATTAGTAGGAAATAGGGATTTTTGGAGGAAAAACCTAGAAATTATAATTTGGATTTTTACCACGAATTGAGCATGAATATTTGAGTAAAATGATATATTTGAGTTTGTAAAGCTATGGGTAGAGTTTATCTTCGAGAAATTTCGAAAATCGGGCACGTGGGCCCGAGTGCATTTTGGTCAATTCCCTAAGCGGAGTTGGGAAATTATATAATATGAATTGTTGCAAATATTAGAGTATATTTTCATTGGTTTGTCGTTACTTGGATAGTTTTGGGGCGTTGTGCGTCCATTGGAGTCGTCGGAAGGGCTTGGAAGCCGGTTATGGAATTTCGGAGCGAAGAAAGTCTCCTTTCTAAATTTGTTAGGGGGAATTGTCCCCATAGGTGAACTAATTAATTATGTGCTATCCTTTGCGGGGGCTACGTACGCACGAGGTGACGGGAGTCCGTGCGTAGCTACTAATATGCTATGTCCGGGTAGTCTAGGACCTACTAGCATGCTTTACTTGTTGTACTTGTGACCTTGTCAATAAAATATCATGTGATGCTTTCAATTAGTAACTAAATCTTTGAGAAGGATAGAGTTTACTTTTATTAATCACCTAGAAGGAGAATTAATTCTTCCTTGAATAATTGTGTTCGGATAAATCTATAGAGTTTGGAATCCTGTCGAAATTGACAAGTAAATCTCTAGAAAGGTTTTAAATACTATTCTCATGTTTATTAAAAGGAGAATTTTATCACTTCATTAAACAAATAATTGTCCTGACAAAAAATGTGGTTTATTGGTGTGAATATATGTAACTTTGGGTGCCTGAGTCGCATATATGATTCGCGAGCAGGATGACCCTGTATTTATGTATATTTATACGGGGACCCGAGTCACATGTATGATTCACAAGCAGGGTAGCCCTAGTATTATGTTAACCGCGTTGCATGTTCGATTCGCGAGCGAGGAAGATAGATGCATCTATGGTTTGGGCTGTTCGACCCTCAGCAGTGCACATTTTATTATTGATTGGTCCGCCATTCAACCCTCAGCACTTTCTTGCACATGATAATTGCTGCGTATTTCCTGTAATTATTACTGTTTATCGGCCTAAGGAAGTTTTTAATGACCAGTTAAGAAGAAGAAGAATTGATATATAAAATGTGAAATAAGTCTGATGTTTCTTATCCCTGATTATTATTTAAATTGTCAACTGAAATGACGAATATTTAAAGTGTTAAATGTGGAAGGAGTTGATATTATTTATTCTTTATTTTTAGTAAATTGCCTATGACATTAATGCTTAGTGTCTCACTTGATTATACTAAATTGACCTCTAGCAAGTGTCAAATCGACCTCTCGTCACTACCTCTCTGAGGTTAGGCGGGATACTTACTGAGTATACGTTGTTTTCGTACTCATGCTACACTTGCTGTGCATTTTTATTGCACAGGTACTTCCATAGCGACATGGTTGGTTTGGAGACTTAGGCGAGCTGCATCATCCAGAGGAAATCCGCAGCTGACAGAGTCTCCCTCATATTGTATTTATTTTCATTTTAAATTCCTTGTCCCATTTGTATTTCGGACAAGCTTTGTAGTATTTGTGAAATTCTTAGAGTTTGCTCATGCACTTGTGACACAGAGTTCTGGGATGTGTATGTTTAACCAGAGAATTACATCCTTTGACAAAAGTTATTTCTACGATGAACATGGGTTATTGATAATCAAGGAAATATATAAAAATGAATAATAGACAATATTGCAGAAATATAGAAAAGCAGAGTAGATTGTCTTCGAGAATCAGATGCCTTTACAAGCTGTATTTCCCTCCCTTATATAGGAGATTCCTTGATATAACGTACAACTCTTGCCATGGTTCCCCATTAATGACTAATTATGATATTAATGGGGCGTTACAAAGGATAACAGTAATTGGGGTACAGTTACATAACGTACAAGTAATCAATTGTCGGTTATTGAATCTGCTCGTAGCTTTGTCCAAATTCATTCTGACCGTGTCTCTTCCCTGTTTTAATCAGGTTGAGTTTCCCGTGGCTGATAAGATCGAGGGTTTATTGAATCGTGCCTCTTTGTTTCGTACCTCTTCAAAGAATTACATCCAGGTGTCGCGTTCCCATGTGTCCACATAACTGGCTGAGTTGTCAAAAGCTGGCTTATGTGTGAAACTCTTTTTTAGCAATACAGATAGTCCCCTCGCTTACCATATATTTATCGATTAATATTTGGTAAGTGGATACTCATTTATGGTGGGAATATTTAGCCGTCGCTTTACCTCGAAACATTGTATCCTTCTCTGAACCATAGGCATCGTTTGTCACTTCCATTTAATGTTCATACCACGTGTCCTTCTCGGATTGGTTCTGCATTTACTCGGCACCTTTTAGGGCTTTTTGCGGCTGTGTCAGTACCGAAATGACACCTTCAATTATGACTTTTCATCATTTACTTTTCTTTTTTTCCATGTTTGACGGTTGTCCTCAAGTATAAATACCTTTCTTCTTTTCTTTGCTTCCACGAAACACTTTCTAACTTTGTCTTTTGTAAAAAACTTTCTTCTTGCCTTTGTAAAATGTATCCTTCAAACCAACCTCAGGGAGTCAGAGATATTGAAAATTTAACGCCATANTTCTTGCCTTTGTAAACATGTCTTCTTCAAATCAACCTCAGGGAGTAATAGATATTGAAAATTTAACACCATCTTCTGCTCCGACTAGGAGTCGGAGGGGTGGTAGACTTAGGAGTCTAGGATCCACTCCTTCGAGAGGCTCCTCTTCTTCTCAGATAGTTCCCTCTCCTTCCGCTAGGTCTCTAGTTTCTCCGAGGTTTAGGGCTTCTCGGTCTCTGTCTAGAGGTAGAGGTGAACGCCTTCGTGAACCTGGAGTTGATGAAATTGTCCCTACTGAGTTTGTCTTTGCTAGAGATAATCAAGTTCTTGTAGACCAATCTTCTTCCCTTGAGAGTGTCGAAAGGTATCCGACCCTTATAACTGAGGGTCAGATTTCCCTTGTTCGTAGGGAAAGTTTTAGGAGGCCTGATTTCCCTGTCTACATTTTGAATAGCAATCAAAGAATAACGTCTTACTAGACGGGATATTCTTTTGTTTATACATACCCTTTTACTCTAGGGTTTAGACCTCCCATTGACACAATCATAATTGAATTCTGCCGTTTTTTCAATATTTGCTTAGGACAAGTTGGTCCGCTTGTGTGGCGAGTTGTTGCATGTCTTAGGAGTTTAGCTTCTTTAGCCTCGGTTTCCTTTTACTTTCAAACATCTTATTCATCTCTACTCTCCTACCTTGTTTCGTGAAGGGGTTTTTACTCTGACTTCTAGGAGCAAAAGAGTGCTGGTAACCCCTGGAGATGATAAGGATAGGGGTTGGTACCCCCGGTATGTTGTTGTACCCACTGTTGGTTTAGTGGGTGAAGAAAATCTTCCCTTCCCTGAGAAGTGGAATCGCGCACGTGAGTATGCTTTAGCTCATGTCTATTTACTTTCCCTCGTTCTGACTTGAGATGTTTTACTTACACCGTATCTGTTTTTTCCTTTCTCAGCAATCATGGATACTGTTGAGAATGTCTCCGGTATCCGTGATTGGGTAAAAAAATTATTGTTCGTTGCTCCTTTAGAAGAGAGATCTTGGAAGTACCTCGCTGGGAGGTATGGTTGGCATGTAAAGACCCACAGTAAGTGAAGCTTTTGTTCTTTCTTCTTTCCTTACTCGAGTCTCTTCTTTCTTTTTTGCTTAACTTTTTCCCTTTTGATAGGGTTCTCTGCTCGTGGGGTGTCTGCTTCATCTATCCCAAAGATGTCCTTGGCTCAAGCCCAAGAGATTATTGTTGGTTCATCTTCCTCGAAGAGGAAGATTGGTGAGTCTCGTTCCGTAGAATAAGAAGAAGAAGGTTCTTTAGTACACAGGCCACAGAGAAGGCGGGTGGTTTCAGATGATGAGTTTACACCCATGACCTTGCGTTCCGTGTCTGTGGTTGAGCCCTCTACCTTTGAAGATGTTTCACATTCCCCTATTCATAAGTCTGTAGATTACCTGTTCCATGAAGGTTTTGACCTTGCTCCTGACGATGTCCCTTTGGCTGCTGTCTTTCCTGCTTCTTTAAGAGAAGCTGTCTCATCTGCCCCTTTGGCTATTACGGCTTCTGTCGTTACTTTGCTCATGGATTCCTCAACTCTTCAACCCTCCGTGCCTGCTTCTTTGCCTGTGGCTTTTCCAGCTCCTCAACCTTAGTGCCTGTTGTTGTTTCATCTCTGCCTGCTTCCATGCCTTCCGCTAAGGAAGTAGGGTCTTCCAGCAGAGAGATGCGGCAGGTGGTAATAGAGGTTCCAGATGAGGGGATTCTTTTCAATAAAATGGGTGAGCCCGAAATGTGGCTTAAGTCTTTGATAGGTCCCACTGAGAAAGCCAAGTTAGCCAGCCACAGTGCTCTTACATGGGCCAATGAAGTTGTGCATACTTCTTTGAAGGTATGATGCAGGTTAGGCTCTTTCATTTTCATATATGAAATTTACCACATCTGATTGGTTTATTTCTTGTAGATTAATCTTATAGGCATGGAGCTTATGAAGAGGATCTTACATATGGACCAGGAGACAAAAGAGTTGCAGGATGATGCTGATAATTGGAAAGCACAGTATGATAGCCTAAGGATTGAGATGGATGCCTTAGAAGAGGAAAGGAGTACCTTGAAGTGGCAAATGAGGCTCATGGCAGCAGAACTGGCAGTAGAGAAGGCTTCTTCCAGTCAGGATGATAAAGACAAGAGTGTTCTGGAGTACTCATTTGCTGAGCAGCTGTCGCCTCAGAGGAGATTAGATACTTGAAAAAATTATTGGGGCAGAAGGAGGAATACTCTGGCAAGCTCATGCAATCACTCACCCATACTCAAGAGGACCTTCGTAAGGCTTTAGATAAAGTTCAAACTCTAGAGGAGTCGATTTTACCGTTAAGGGCCGCCCATGAAGCTGCTTAAGCGAAGAAGGACGGATTGAGAGCTGAGCTTCAAGTATGGGCAAGGGATTATGAGGATCTTAAAGAGGTGGTTGTTGTCGATGTGAGCTGGGCGTATATGAATTCTCTCCTTGACGCATTGACGGAAATGAGTCAAGAGGATTTCGACCTTAGTGCTGAAATAGCTAAAACTAAGGAAGCCATGGAGAAGGCTCAACAAGGTCATAACCTCTCTTCACCTGATGGTGAGACTCTGGCTGCTCGTGCCTCTTCATCCCTAGTTTCTCCCGCTCCTTCTGCCAGTGAAGTCAACCCCCCTCTTAAAGAAGCTTAGTTGGTTCACCCTCCCCCCTTTTTTATCTTTTTCTCAATTGGTGGTTACCCCCAGTCCCTTCGGGTGTAAATTTAGATTTCTTTAAGGTCCCCAAATAACAACTTAGGGGCACCTCAATATATATATAAAAATTCTATACGGCTAAGTATAAGTTAATACTTAATTTTTGCTTAGCCGTTTTAATATATTAATGCTAGTATGACTTTTGTTGAGTTTCTATTTTACTCTTTAAGTCTTTTGCATGCTTCATTTTTTAAGGTTTTAGTTTTACCTCTGATTTTTGCATATAGAATGCCTTAGATTACTCGTACCTTTTTGTAATAGGCACGGTGTCATATTAAATGTGTGCCTTTTTGTAGTAGGCGTAATTTATGGAATAGGGCCCTTGATAATTGACATGAAGAAGACGTCTCAACTTCATGATAATGCAATAGAGTGATAGGAATTTTACACATGTTTAAGAATGTTTCCAAGGAATGTTTTTTGTTTGAACTTCCATGACATTTTACATGTGTTTGATTATCGTCTAAAACTCATGTTGCAACTGTTTTTGTTTAACAGATTTGATATACTCTTGTATTTCATAATTATTTTTCATAGGTAACAATTTTTCGATATTAATATAAGGGACCAACTGTTTTTCACTAGTAACAGTTTTTATAAGATTGTGGTTTTTACCCGCAACTGTTTTCATTGGAAACAGTTTTCTAATATGTACGAGGGAAATGTTTATTATTCGTAACTGTTTTTATTTGATAATAGTTTTCTGAACAATTACAATTATTTAGATATTTCATCCATAACTATTTTATTTGACAACAGTTTTCTGAATGAGTACACTGATGATGATCTTTTACCCCTAACTGTTTTTGTTAGAACAACTTTGGATAAGTATAAAGATGTACATTTCTTTCTCGTGACTAATATTTTGCCTTTCAACCAGAACATGTTCGAAGGTTTTTTGCATTTTTGCATTAGGCTTTGTATTTGGATGACTCTTTTTGATCTCTTCCGATCTGCTCGTATCACTTGTATCGTTGGGTAGATGGGTCTTCAGGCTCGAGCTTGACTTTATGATAGTCTTTTTAGCTTCGTCTTAGCCTTCCATACTGTATAGTCCCCCAAGTGTTTGAGCTTTGAAGAATGAAATCTCGAGCACTTGATTATTCCTTCCTTGTGGTCCTTTTCCTGAAAAGGAAAAACATTCCGGACTCGAAGGTATATAGTTTTTTAGATGATGACTGCTTAACCCTGTAAAACGTCCATCAGAAAGTGTAACCCTATAACGAGAATTGTTTTATTTCCTCGCATCTTTGCAGGTCTAATATCATCATCTGGTGAAGGGTTAGCTTTATGCCTATCATCTAAAGAAGTTAGTAAAATTTTTAAATGTTCAAAATAAAATCGAACGTGTGATACCTGACGAGGGATATTCTTTCCTTAGAAGTAATACTTCTTTAGGTGGATGGCATTCCAGCTTGTTGGTAGAACTCTGTCGTCCATAGCTTCCAACTCATAGGCGCCTTTCCCAGCTATGCCTCGGATTTGTAAGGTCCCTCCCAGTTTGGATTTAACTTTCCTGCGCCCGCTTCTTTCGTTGATTGAAAGACTTTTTTAAGGACAAAGTCCCCAATCTTGAAGTACCTGAGATGAGATTTATGATTGTAATAACGCTCTATGATTTGTTTTTGAGCTGCCATCCATATCAGTTCTGCTTCTCTCCGTGGTTCGAGCAGGTCCAGATTGGTCCTCAATTCGTCGTCATTTTCTCCCTCCATGGTTGTTGAGAACCTTATGCTTGGTTCGCCAATATCTACAGGTATTAAGGCTTCTGATCCATAAACAAGTGCGAACGTGGTTTCTCCCGTAGCTATTTTTGAAGTTGTTCTGTATGCCCATAATACCGCTGGTAAAATAGTCGGTTAGCATGAGCAAAAACCGTATCTGTCCTTTAGCTGCGGGAAGAGGTCCCACTATGTCCATACCCCATTTCATGAAAGACCATGGGGATATTATTGGATGCAATAATTCCGCTGGTCGATGAATGTTATTGGCAAACCTTTGGCACCTGTCACATTTGGATATGAAGTTCTCGGCTTCTTCTTCCATCTTAGTCCAATAGTATCCAACTCTGATTAGGGTTTTCACTAAGGATCTCGCCCCTGAGTGATCTCCACAGTGTCCTTCATGGACTTCTTTCATCACAAATTCTGTTTGGTTAGGTCTGAGGCATTTAGCTAGGGGTCCTCCAAACATCTTGCGATAAAGCGAGTTACGAATAAGTCAGTACCTTGCAGCTTTGCGGCGAAGTCCCAGGTTAAGTTGTTGAAAGTTACCTCACTCCTGTCCTGGTCGATCATTGAATAGTTGGACGACAATTGTATTGTCTTTTTTTGTTACTTCTGTGACTGCTGCGAGGTTAGCTAATGCATCTGCTTCTGGATTTTCCTCTCTAGGTATTTGCGTTACCTTCCATGTTTTGAATTGTCTCACGAGCTCTCGTGCTTTTTCAAGATACTGTTGCATTCGAGTCTCTTGAGCGATGTAAGTCCCCTGTATCTGATTTACTACCAGTTGGGAGTCGTTGTTGATCATAATTTGCTCGATTTAGAGCTCCCGTGCGAGTTTAAGCCCTGCAATAGCAGCTTCGTACTCTGCTTCATTGTTAGTTATAGGATAACACTTGATAGCTTGTCGTGTCTTTTCACCCGTGGGTGATATTAAGACTATGCCTAAGCTGGCACCTTTTATATTTGAGGAACCATCGGTGAATAGGGTCCATAGGCCCGTATTAGCACCGTTAAAAAGTTGTAACTCTTTTTCTACTTCAGGGACAATGCTATTACTAAAGTCAGCAAGAAAATCAGCTAGTATTTGAGACTTAATTGCAGTCCTAGGCTGATAGACTATTTCATGCTCACTTAATTCTATGGCCCACTTGGCTAATCTTCCTGACAATTCCTGTTTATGCAGAATATTTCTTAAATGATATGAAGTCACAAGGGTGATTGGGTGGCATTGAAAATATAGTCATAATTTTCTAGATGCCATTATTAAAGTTAAGGCTAACTTTTCCAGATGTGGATATCTAGTCTCAGCATCTAGCAAAGTCTTATTTACATAATAGATAGGTGATTGCGTACCTTTTTCTTCGCTTACCAGTACCGCACTTACAACAATTTCTGAAATAGCCAGGTAGAGGTACAATCTTTCCCCTTCTTTTGTCTTTGAATATTTGAGTGGGACCAGCAAAGCAGTCTATGTTAGCCTTTAAATAATAAATTAACTTACCTCTTCGATCGGGGCCCAGCCTCGTGCCTATATACACTTTCTGTTCAGGCTTTTGTTCAGACAATGGAACAGTTTCGAGCTCTTCTGTAGTTGTTTTGATGTGCTCATCTTCCTCCGGTTCATGAATGACGTCCGATCTGGAATCTGCATCCGTGTGGTCTAATGCACCTTCCGTGGTAACTTGATTCACCTTCTCGTAAGTATTTTCTTTCGTACCTGTTTCAACAATAATACCTTTCATACCTATTTGGGTAGTAATTTCTTCCATGCATGTTTGGGCGGTGTTACCCGCTTGGGAGATTCCCTTATCTCGTGATTTTTCTTCCTCTATTTTCTTGTTGTAGTGTACCACTGAGTTTATATTTCTTGTGGTCTGATGGTCGCCTCTAATTAGCTGAATCCCCCATTCAGAGGAGAATTTAATTACTTGATGCAAGGTGGAGGGTATTGCTTTCATGTCGTGGATCCATGGCCTTCCTACGATTACGTTATAAGCTATGTCAGTATCGATGACTTGGAACCTGGTACTTTTGATCACCCGCTCAGCATAAGTGCTAAGCTCAATTTCTCCTTTTGTTATAACCGTAGAGTTATCAAACCCTGATATGGATCGTGCCCTTGGGATTACTTGATTCCCCAGTAGCATTTCTTCCATGACTCTTAGCAAAATGATATTGACTGAACTGTCTGGATCAATCAACACTCTTTTTACGTTAGTGTCATGAATAAGTAAAGATATTACTAGAGCATCGTTATGAGGAAGCATTAATCTACCGATATCTGCATCATCAAAGGTTATATCGTCCTCTTCCACATTTTCACGAACCCGTTTTCCATGTGTAATTGTGAACTTTGTGGTTGTTTTGCAGACCACTCCGTTTACTTCTTCACCTTCGTGTATCACGTTGACGGTTCATTTTGGAGAAGGAGGCTTTGGGGCTCCTGCCTGTTCCTCATATATGCCTGCTTACCTTTATCACTAAACAGTTCTATTAAATAGCCATGTTTCAATAAATTTTCTACTTCACCTTGTAAAAATCTGCNTAGCATTTCTTCCACGACTCTTAGCAAAATGATATTGACTGAACTGCCTGGATCAATCAACACTCTTTTTACGTTAGTGTCATGAATAAGTAAAGATATTACTAGAGCATCGTTATGAGGAAGCATTAATCTACCGATATCTGCATCATCAAAGGTTATATCGTCCTCTTCCACATTTTCACGAACCCGTTTTCCATGTGTAATTGTGAACTTTGTGGTTGTTTTGCAGACCACTCCGTTTACTTCTTCACCTTCGTGTATCACGTTGACGGTTCATTTTGGAGAAGGAGGCTTTGGGGCTCCTGCCTGTTCCTCATATATGCCTGCTTACCTTTATCACTAAACAGTTCTATTAAATAGCCATGTTTCAATAAATTTTCTACTTCACCTTGTAAAAATCTGCAATCCGCAGTTTTGTGCCCATGATCGTAATGAAATTCACACCAGTGATATGGGTTCCTTCTATTTAGATTTGATCGCATCTCTTTGGGACATTTAACCTTGTCTCCCATGTTCCTCAATATTGGGACAAGTTCAGTAGTACTTACATTAAAGGTATGATCCCCAATTCGGGTATTACCTCTAGGTCGTTCATCTTGATCTTTTCTGGATCTAGATGAGGATGAGACTACGTCTCTTCCTGGTGGTCTATAGTCTGACCTAGTGTTTTCGAACCTGGGACGAATATCACGTCACGAGGGTCCTAAGTAAGGATCGTACCTGTTTTTACCTGATCTTCTGTCTGATTCAGGACGTCTGGATCTGGAATGATCTTCATCTCTTGAATGAGCAATGATATCTTCCTCTATTCTGAGTTTAGTACTATACCTGTTATATACATCATTCCATGTTGTAGCGAGGAATTCTCCTAGACTTTCCTTAAGTCGTCTCGTGGCTTCTGAGCTCTTATCGTTTAGGTTGCCTGCAAATGCCATGGCTACCCAATTATCAGGCACCCTGGGTAATTGCATTCTTTCTCGTTGAAACCTGTCTACAAACTCACGGAGTAGTTCCATGTCTCCTTATTTTATTTTGAATATGTCTTCCATTCTTTTCTCAATTTTTTGTGCACCAAAGTTTGCTTTTATAAATGAGTCTGCAAGATCAACAAAAGAGTCAATAGAATTTTCAAGGAGAAGAGAATACCAGGTTAGGGCTCCTTTGGTAAGTGTTTCCCCAAATTTTTTGACAAGGACTGATTCAATCTCTTACTTTTTTAAGTCGTTGCCTTTTACTCCAGTAGTGAAAGTAAGTCACATGATCATGTGGGTCAGTTGTTCCATCATATTTGGGAACGTCAAGCATTTTAAACTTCTTGGGTATAGGCAAAGGTGCCGCACTTGGCTTCCAAGGTTGTTGAGAATACCTATCAGCATCAATGCCTTTGATAATAGGCGGTACTCCAGGAATTCATTCGATGCGATCGTTCTGCTCCTTCATCTGTTTCTGCATGGTTAGCAGTAAATTTTGTAATTCATAGTTATTAGATGTACCTGGTCTCGCTTCGAGAGATTCATTAGGAGTATCTCCTCTTCCAGAGTTTGCCAACCCAGACTGAGGATTTTCCATGGTGATGGTATTATTGGGGAGTGGCGTTGGTGGTGTAGGTAACACTGCCGGTAATCCCCTTGCAAATTCTTGCAAATCTTGTCTCACATACTCTGCAATCATTTGCTTTACCCGATCTTGTTCCACCGTTTGGTCATTATCACCGTTGTTGTTATTGGATGTTTCTGGGGATTGTTTCTTTGAACCATGTGGGGTTCCTGAAGGCGATGGAACTAGGGTTCCATTCCTTTGCTGGTTGTTGTCGTTGGAGTTCGACATAGTTCAGAGGATATCACTTGGAAAGAAAAAAAATATTATCATATTCCCGGTAATGGAACCAATTTGTTTAACCAAATAATTAGATCCTTTGACTAAAGTTATTTCTAGGATGAACACGGGTAGATTGTAGAGAAAAAAGAGTAATAGACAATATTGCAGAAATATAGAAAAGCAGAGTAGATTGTCTTCGAGAATCAGATTCCTTTACAAGCTGTATTCCCCTCCCTTATATAAGAGATTCCTTGATATAACGTACAACTGTTGCTATGATTGCCAATTAATGACTAATTATGACATTAATGGAGCGTTACAAAGGATAACGGTAATTGGGGTGCGGTTACATAACGTACGAGTAATCAATTGTGGGTTCTTGAATCTGCTTGTAGCTTTGTCCAGATTCATCCTGACCGTGTCTCTTCCCTGTTTTGATCAGGTTGAGTTTCCTGTGGCTGATAAGCTCGAGGGTTTATTGAATCGTGCCTCTTTGTTCTGTACCTCTTCAAAGAATCACATCCAGCTGTCGCGTTCTCCCGTGTCCACATAACTGGCTGAGTTGTCAAAAGTTGGCTTACGTGTGAAACTCTTTTTTTCCAATACAGTGTATGGGATGTATTTTATAAAAATGGAATATTAAACTGTTGTATTTACTTAACGGATTTTTGTTTAGTTATTACGTAATAAGTTAAAGGTAATGATTTCAAAAATATTAAAACAGGAATTTATTTCAACTAATTAATGATTGGCTTGCCTGATGATGTTGTCCGGCGCCATCACGACCTTAATAGATATTGGGTCGTGACAGGCCAGGAGTGTAGGAACATGCAGTTTAGGCTCGTGCATCAAGGAGCGTAGTAACTTGCAGTTTAAGCTCGTATTTTAGGGAGCTTTGCGACATGAAGATTTTGCACAAATTTGAAGAGCTTCATGACATGCAGTTTAGGCTCGTACATCCAGAAGCGTTGCAACTTGAACAGTTAGCTTACAATCTCGTACATGCAGTTTGCAGCTTGAACAGTTTGCTCGAATTTGAAGAGCTTTACAACTTGAAAACTTTGCTCAAAATTTAAAAGCCTTACGTCTTAAAGTTTTGCTCTAATTTGAAAAGTTTTATGACTTGAAGTCTTTGCTCGATTTTGAAGAGCTTTCGACTTGAGTCTTTGCTATAATTTGAAGATATTTGCAACTCGAATACTTTGCTCGATTAAGAGCTTTACGTCATAAATTTTGGCTCTAATTTGAAAAGCTTTGGGACTTGAAGACTTTGCTCGACTTTGAAGAGCTTTCAACTTGAGTCTTTACTCAAATTTGAAGAGCTTTCCAACTTTAAGACTTTTCTCAAAGTCGAAGAGCTTTACGTCTTAGTGATTTAGTTCAAAATTGGGGAGCTTCTTGACATATAATATAAACCTATGTGCCAAAAAGCATTACAACTTGCAGTTTAGGCTCGTGCATTCAAAAGCTCAATCACTCGGCTCTCAGCCTCAATACTCACAATCAAAGGTACTTGCGCTCACTGGGAGTGTACAAACTCCGGAGGGGCTCCTACACCCCAAACACTATATTGTTGCGGCGTGCAGCCCGACCCAATATTGTTGCGGCTTATAGCCCGATCCATATATTGATGCGGCCTGCAGCCCGATCCAAGTACAACATTGTCGTGCAACCCGATCTGATATATGGCCCGAAGGCTTGTTGTGGCGTGCAACCCGATCCAATATTGCTGCAGTGTGAAGCCCCATCCAATATATCTCACATAGTTCTCGACCCAGCACTCAGGCCCTATCTCAGTCACTAGCCTCTCTAGCCTCATCGAATATCACAATAAGCAGCCCAAACCGAGAATACAACAAGTATTAACAAGAAACGACAGAGAGCTGAGGTATAATGCATAAGTAAACCAGTAACTGAGTACAAGACATCAATTAGCAGTCAATTCAACAAGTACACAACCACTGCGGGTCCCAACAATGATATCATATAGCCTAAGCATGGTTTCTAACATGGAAGGCAGTCAATAACTCAAAAACAAGGTGAAACAAGTAAAAACAATGGGCTATTCGACTTTATAGTCTCCTGAGATGAACCAAGTCTCAATCCTACACGGTGCGCACTCACACGCCCTTCACCTAGCATGTGCGTCAGTCATGACCCAAAATCCATCAGTTGTGATGGCACCTAACCCAACCCGCTAGGTAAGCCAACTAATAACTGGCCAGTTTTAATAATAGTAATAAGACAATCAAACAAAGAAATTATCTGAATCTTAAACCTTTCCCAAGGACTGGTAGTACAAATCATGAGCATCTAAGAATAGAATTTACAAAAACTGAAATGAAATAATACATCGTCTGTTTGAAAGTACATAAACATAGTTTTAGAATCTAATGCTACCCCAAACAAAAGAGGCAGCTACCACAGGGACGTAGTTACCTCTTCAAATCCAGCAACCATCAAACACATCAACAACAACAGCCAACATCTGCACGCAGTGTGCAGAAGTGTAGTATCAGTACAATCGACCCCATGTACTGAGTAAGTAACAAACCTAACCTTAGGTTGAAAGTAGTGACGAGCTGGAACATAGGTCGGGTCCAACACCAATAATCAACAGTAGTTTGTAACAATGTAAAGAAATTAAATAAAGAAATAGCTCAGAGATAAATGCTCAACCTTTTCATAGTTTCCCAAAGTAGTTCCGCTTTTCGAGTAAGTTGAAAACTGTAATCTTCCTTGAAAACTGTAATTTTTCCCAAAAAAACTTTTCATCAGATAAATGTTTCATTTTCAGATAGCATGAGGAAATTACATCTCCATGCCTATATTCAATATGTATGAGAAGTCATGAATGACGTGATACCGTACAACATGAGGAAAATGCATTTCTATGCCTGCATGTCAAGTGTGCATATCAAATGCGATGCAACTCAGTGATAAAACCATATGCATGCTCTCAGAGTATCAATTCACTTAGTCCTCCCAGTCAGTCAGTCCTCACAGTCACTCAGTCCTCTCAATCACTCGGCACTTGGCACTCGCACTCAGTAGGTACATGCGCTCTCTAGGGGTGTGCATAGACTCCGGAGGGGCTCCTTCAGCCCAAGCGCTATAACATGCCAATACTGGCATAAATCAATAAAACATGTTGCGGCGTGCAAATCGATCCCATAAACATCCTCACCATCAGGCCCTCGTCCTCACTCAGTCATCAATCTCTCCAGTCTCTTGGGCTCTCAATGTCATAAAACTAGCCCGACAACGATGATATGATATATCAATAAATAACAACTGAGACTGAGACATGATATGAATGCATTGACATGACTGAGTACGAACATATCAGTAAAATCAGTGAGACGACAGTAAGAAATGACCACTATGGGTCCCAACAGTATCAGCATAAAGCCTAACATGATATCTGGCATGATTAACAGCTTAATTACTTTATCACATTGTGACAACACAAATAACAACAAGATAGGACCACCATACAATGTCATGGAAACTACACGTAATTCAAGGTTTCATACCCTCAGCACTAAGTTTAGAAGAGTTACTTACCTCGAACAAGCCAATTCCAATACCGAGCAAGTCAAGCGATGCTCCAAGAATGCCATCACGCCCGTAGAGACCTCTGAACGGCTCAAAACTAGCCAAAATCAATTCAAATACATCAAATAAAGCCCAAGAAAATAATTCCAATTGATAAAGATCGAACCCTTAATCAAAACCCAAAATTGGCCAAAAATCGCACCCGGCCCACACTTCGGAACCCAACAAAACTCACAAATTCCGACAACCCATTTAATTACGAGTCCAACCATACTAGTTTCACTTAATTCCGACTCCAATTCGATGTTCAAAACTCAAAAAATCATATTATGAAACTTTAGGCCAAAACCCCCAATTTCCTTTTTAAGATTCAACAAGCAATTGCCAAAAATGAAGATAGATTCATGAAATGTAATCAAAACCGAGTAGAGAACACTTACACCAATCCTTGTGATGAAATTTGCTCCAAAAATTGCCTCAATCCGAGTCCCACATCTCAAATTATGAAGAAAGACCAAAAGCCTCGATTTTATATGCTATGCTCAGTGATTCCGCACCTGCGACACATTAGCCGCTTCTGCGACATAACCTCCGCTGCTACAACCTCGCAGGTGTGAGCCACCATCTGCACTTGCAAAAAATCTCGCTCCTGCGCCCAAGCCTCAGTTTCTGTGGTCTTCCTCACCTAGCACCATTTTCGCTCATGTGACCCCTTCTTCGCTTCTGCGGCCACTGCACCAACCGCAGGTGCGGTCACACCAGAACCGGTAACCACCAGCCTTAGCCAAAATCTCCAAAATTTTCCGAACCTCGCCTGAAACTCACCCGAGCCCCAGGGGACCCCGTTTGAATATGCCAACAAGTCACAAAACATAACACGAACCTACTGGAGGCTTCAAAACACACATAAAAACATCGAAACGACGAATCACACCTCAAATCGAAATCTATGAACTTCAAACTTCCCATTTCCAAAACTCGCACCGAAACATATCAAATCAACCCGGAATGAATCCAAAATTTGCACACAAGTCCCAAATAACATGAAGAAGCTATTCCGATTCCCGAAACCACAATGCGAATCTGATATCCTGAAAGTCAACTTTTGGTCAAACTTATGAACTTTCAAACCTTCAAATTTCCAATTTTACCAGCTTGTGCCGAAACCTTCTTGAAACATCCAAATGCAAATACGGGCATATGCACCATCCAGACCTAACAAAACCATCAAAACTCCGTTCCAGGGTCAAATTCTCGAAAAGTCAAACTTGGTCAACTCTTTCAACTTAGAGCTTCAACAATGAACTCATTCTTCCAAACCGATTCTGAATAACCCGAAACACAAAACTGATGATTCACATAATTTATAATACATCATATGGATCTACTCATGCCCGCAAACTACCGAGCGAAGTACAAATGCTCAAAACGACCGATCGGGTCGTTACATCCTTCTCCACTTAAACATATGTTCGTCCTCAAACGTGCCAAGAGTTGTTCTTCAAAACCATCAAACCGCTGCATAACCTTACCATGCACATACCTGGGTGTGATTATATGTCATCCTATCCCACATAGGTATGATAACGCAACATAACTGAAATTTCTCAATTCAACCTAGCCCATAAGCCTTAGAATCCAATTTTTTTCCAACATCCGAAATTTCTTATAAGATCTGAATCTCGCAACCTACATGATGTATAAGTCTAAACAAACTGTATCAATCTGTAACCATAATCCAAGACACAATCGCATGTTATACCTCATAACTCGAATACTTATAACAATAATCTTTGATCACTATAACTGCTCAGAATAACTCAATGCCGGTAATAAACCTCATATCCAACCAAATCTTACTCTAAAGCCTTCGTACACTGTCAATAATGAAATAAATCGCGAAAACTCTTAACCATTCATCAAATCAACAAGCCGAGGAGCTCCCTCTTATTCATCAAGAACTATAGCCAATTCCCAAGCCAACTTCTGATTCCTTCCAAATATACCGCAATCAAATCTGATAGCAACCCTCCTAGATCCGACGACTTCATCTTATCGAATATCAACTAACCTACTAACACGCAACATCAATACTACTAGGATTCACAATCGTGCAACTCATGCACTAATAAGCAACAATCCAACTGTATTCAATCACGAAAATGACTCAATCAAAAGAACCATCCCGCAAACTCAACGGGTACTACCACCACAAAAAGGCTAAGAACCCACCACACATCATAGAACCATCACCCGACTCTAACACAAAAGTTCATACCTCAATATAACTCTATTGCAATGCGCGACCCCATCTAGACGCTGGTCCATATCATATACCCATAGCCACCCTGCTCAAAATCGATAACAACGCAAATTCGACATCCAGTACCCAAAGTGCATTACCATAACCATAGAAAATCAGACGATATAATGCCACACAAACCGAAAGAACATAACCAGTACGCCCCCAATCATGCAACACCAAATTACTCATCTCACTCAAATTCCGCTATAAGACCACAATAGAGCCGCACTATGTGTGCCTAAAACCAACGAATCACAACTCCCCGTAATATAGGAGAGTAACTCACAGAAATTTCAGAACACGAATAAGCTCAGCAACAACCGAACGGCACATCCTCAATAGTAGCACTATGGAGCCAACCAATTCGGCTCGGTGTAAACTACACAGCCTAATTGGGCCTACCCATGGACCTCCAATTCAACTCCGGGCACCCACACATAGATAAATATACCTCTGAAAGCCCACAATGACTGAATCATAACACATATTATCATTTGGCTAGCTTCGGCCATGACTTCATAGTCCAACACCATGAAATAATCCGCTCCGAAGGACTCCCTGTCTCCAAATCCATAGGACACACTAATCACCATATCTAATACCAACTCCACCATACGAATATCTAACACATCTCTCATACACGATCATCCTACGAGGAATACTTATAAAATTATTCTGTACCCCATAGCAAAATTTGAATATCATCAGTCGATCAACTAGGAGAGTGTCGCAATACCAATAAAGTATCCATAAATCAAAACACATTGCCCCTTCTGAAATGTATAATCTCATTAAGCCATACCAAATAGTAATGTTATTTACCTAGTCATCTGAAACCGTTTATGCTGCCTAAGAATTTATGTCCTTCCCTTCAAAAGGAATCGTGACCTTGCACATGCCAATCTCGATCCCACAAAACACACCCCATATATTATGCCATCATATGAAAAATACGAATTTCATGATCCACTCTGAGTCACAAGCAACTACATACTCAATTATCCAAGAACTTTCCATTTGATTTCATCTGGAGAAAATCACTATACATCATATGCTCCTTACGCCAGTAGGAAATATACTCCTCGAACCGTGGTAGAAACTATTGATATTTCTTCGAAATTCATTTGCACATGATTAAGCCATCAAAACTAAATCTATCTAACTCAACCAAGCCACGCAGCTCACAGAAAACCCAAGGGCATTGTTGTCATGACCTAAACCGATGGGCCGCGACGGGCACTCGATACCTTACTCAACCGAGTACCAACGTAATGTATCTTTCGTATCATTCTATCGTAGGTAAATGAACCGAAGTAAATCTTGGGGGAATACAAACTTATACATATGACATACTGGCCTATACGACCAAAAATGATCACTTGTACACTGAACATAGGCCGACAGGGCTATACAATCTTTCACGTACATGACACATGTCTATAAGCCTCTAAGAGTACATAAATTTCATAAAGGTTGGGACAGGGCCCCGCCATACTAATCAATACATGTCCTAATCATATTGACCAAATAAGCAACTTAGGAGCAAATGGAGCGCACCAACACCTTCCGTTGAGCTGATAGCCTACTTGGAGGGCTCTAATCCTATCTATCGGGACCTGCGGGCATGAAACGCAGCGTCCCCGGGCAAAAAGGAATGTCAGTACAAATAATGTACAGAGTATGTAAGGAATAAAAATTAGTAAATAATAGACATGAGAGAAACGTGGAGTAAAAGACTCGACATGTATATCTGAATAGCTCTATGAATCATTTAATATTATCATTTCATGCATATGTGTATGTGTATGAATATCATACCATGAATGGGTATATGCTTTCATAAAATCATCAAGCCTTTGAGGGCATCCCATCATATCATTTCGGCCATTGTGGGAAAATCATCAACGTATACCAGCTGATCAGATGGTGGTGTGTATATAACCCCATAACCTTTTTCCATATCCCATATACATATAATATACATATATGCGTGTATATATCGCATTCTGGTCATGGGTCAATGTACATGAATTCAATGCATGAGAAGTACATCAATAAAATCTTTCGGAGCGTCGTAAGACCATTATGCCTTTGTTTATAAAATCTTTCGGAGCGTCGTAAGACCATTATGCCTTTGTTTAATATCATGAAATAAACTTTATCAACTTATGTATTTTATGAGACCCGTGAACAGATGATAGAATAATATGACACATGGGGAATCATGAACATAAGCATCTCTAGTATTTCTATGAATAGATTCATTTATGGAAATTGTGTATTTGTTCGTTTCGTTTGTGTCGTATTGATCATGCCAAAAGAAAGAAGGGATAGCCTCCGATTCTCTTGACAATCCCTCCAACATACGTTGATTGCGAAAAAATATGTAACAACGAATCGAAGTAGGGAAAAATCCGTATGATATTCTTGAGAAAGGTTGCACTGTGCTCCCTTAATATTTTAAATTCACGTTGCACTTGTGGGGGTTTATAAGAATTCCCTTGAGAATTCCATCCATTCCAGCAAGCCTAAATATTTCCTTTTTAAATGATATATGACCATCTCTTGTCTTTACAAGCATAGAAAGCAAGAGAACAAATTACTAACAACCTTTAAACTAATAAGAAGTCTAAAAGGTCATAAAGTAGACATATGATCCTTACTAACGTTACCACTCTCAAAATTTGCCACCTTCAATGTGACTTTAAGAGTCACCATTCCTTTATGCAAGGCTGCCACGTTGGCTATTACTCATTCCCAACAATTAACCACCAATCATCTTAATGATATGTTAATCTCCTACTAAAATTAATAATTAACCGATTATCCATATAATTAAGAATTATCTCAAATTACTTATAATACTACTCACTTTTAACACACCTTATGCATCTTACTATCATGGTCATGTGGTACCTTGCATGACACTAGTCCATGAATAAGGGGTATTATAGCTTGGACCGTATTTTATCCTCCAAAATTGTCAAACTCCGACGAAACTCGTTTTCTTCGATTCACTTACCCTCTCACTTTCACGAATTTACTTATCACTTGTTTGAAATAATGTAATGCTTATAATCTCAAAACAATATCATCCTCAAACTTATGTAGATTAACTTACGACGAAACTTTAACATACAAAAATACGGGATGTAACATCTTATTTTTGAGCTTCCATTAATTTACTTATGGCGTACTTTCACGTACGAAAATATGGGGTGTAACATCATTCGCCCCTTGGGAACATTCGTCCTCGAATGTTGACTGATGCACTTATAATTCTTATAACCAATAGCTCTTGAAAATACTCTAGTACTCCTCTTGCCTTCTAGTCAACTGTTCTGTGAATGAATCCCAACGGCCAGGGCGTTCCCCCCTTTAGGCCTCTTTCT
>ML419791.1:0-27225 GCA_005239525.1 Nicotiana knightiana | reverse complement strand
CCCCCCCTTTAGGCCTCTTTCTCACACCTCGACTCGTGGTTGAAATCCTTCCAATCTTGTAACTGTTACTACCTTTTATCATGTAGCCTGTATGACTATGACTTTGTAAGTGTGCCTATGTGACTCTTCTCTTCTTTTTCCTCTAGATTTTAACCAATCTCTAGGCATCACTTGGTAAATGTATACAGGTCTTAATAAGATGTCCCTACATCGATAGGTATATTGAAGTTCTTTGCTCGATACTTTGTTGAACTTACGAATATTACTATATCTTGTTTCATAGACCCAGTTATCTATCCGTATGACTTTACTGTAACTTGATAGGTCATACTATACCATAACTCTTACTTCTATTTATCGTTGTTGAGGTCTTCTACCAAACTCCGAGTTACTCTTGTTTCCTATCCTTTATGCTTCCTTATTACTGTTCTTCTTAAGAATGGCATCCTTATTCATCTTATACGTTGGAACCTTATTTATCTATCATTGATTCACCTTAATGTTGATCCATATTTTACCACTGATAACTTGGCCTTTTATGTAACATTGCCGCTAGGGCTCACGTATCATCGGGGACATCTGGAATAATTAGACTAATCCACCTAGGGGCGATACTATACTTCCATAACCGTATTTTATAGAATCCCAATGTGATTCACTTGCGTGGGTATTTTAATCTTGTACAATTCTTGAAATAACTTTTTTCTTCTTCAAATCATTACTCAATCGAAGTCCCAAACTTCATCCCTTATACATCACAATCACACCCTCATTCCACTACCAGGGCAGCATTCCATTCCTTCTAGATGCTATTAGTCTTAGATTCCTTTAAGTTCATTCAGGCTATACTGAACTTTCTATAACTTAGAGAAACCCTTAGCTCTCTTGTTTTCATGGGATTAATCCCGAGGACTTATCCATTTCGTCACCTTCTCACTCGCCCTTTATCATCCTTACTCCTGTCATAAAACCTTATCTTTTTACTATACTTTAGCTTGCGACCTATACGTATCTATTTATACTATTCACAACCTTCCTTCAATTTGCTTGCACCATAGATTTCATTATGTTATTCTGGAACATCAAGCGAGACATCACGTCATCTCTAACTCTTCTTTACTCTCTTGGCTAGATCTATCGGTACCTAGAAACCATAGGCTGGAAGATATGCTACTGACGATGCTGCTATTATTCCTGGATATTGAATCCCCGTGCTTCTAGCCTTTTATCCACAGTATGGACTATTCACAACCTTCTGCATTTGAGTATTCGTACGTTATTCACCTTTACCTTACTACCTTAAGATCTTGCATCATATCTTCTATTTCTTTCATGACCTCCCTTCCACATAAGTATAATTCACGTCCATAGCTTGAAGCTCTATTATAATACTTGCACCTATGGTGCATCCACAATCCGCCGGGAGCTTTGTACTGACTTTTTATGAAGCTGGTAATTTTCTAACTGGCTTTATCGTAGGGTCGTTATAGAATATGATTGTTGTATTACTCTCTTGCATCTACGATATTAAGAGTGATTCTGCCCTGTTCTCAAGCACAATTTCTATAATTTTCTGGGTCTAATAATCAGACTCCTGATTTACTTTGTTGTAACTCTTTAGTTTCCTCTTCCTTCTAATTAGCCTTTATGTAGGCTTAAGCTATCTTCTGATTTGTGGCTCATAGTATTAGTCATTACTTTAGCCTTACACGGACGCTATGATCCATGATACAAATAGTTCAATCATTTGTCTATGCCCTGGGCTTAATTCTTTCTTTTAACTTACACCGGAATCTTCTACGGCTGTATGATTGTCAGCATATATGTTGCATGGATAATACTTCAAAATCTTGAGTGTATTTATAACATACTAACTCTGGATCATTGATCGAATAATTCCTTTTATTCCTCTCAGCTTTCTTTAAATGTAAGTTATTACTCTTCCTGGTCTTTCTGCCCCCTTGTTGCGTACATACTTAGCTTATCTTCGTTCCCACACATGCCAAATTTTTTGTGCAACTCATATGATCTCGAATCCTAGTTTTGTCTTACTTCCCAATCATTATCCCCGGTAGGTGCCACTTTCTTATGGAGTACTTACAATGTTGTAGTGAGACTGTTTTTACATGACTGTTTCCTTTTTAGGCCACTGTGCTTACGTTGTAGCCTCCTTCCTTATTTCCTCAGCTAGTCTTTCATTATAATAGTTAGGGAGGACCCTCTGACTCTTGTAAAGCTACGAGCTTATTACATTGTATACTTGACGGACCTTTTGATGTCCTTCCTTGCCTAAAATTATCCATAGTTACTTACCTCCATGCCCTGTGCTTGTAGGGTTGCTTCTGAACTGATATTTTGACTGTCTTCCCAGTGGCACTCTCTTTTATTTTCGTAACACTCATATGGTACCTTTAACTACCCCGACTCATTATCTAAATATTTCTCAAGTACTTCAATGTCATAACTACGGGGTTGCATTCACTATATTGGGTTTTACTATATTTATCTTGCACGACTTGTTGATTTGTCTATATCTTCTTGACTAGCCATAACTAGGCTCTTCCTGAATCAACTACTAAATACTCATTGTCCCATTCTCATATCAATACTCCGTGTAATCTTTCTTGGGTTATTTTCTTTGTCTTAACTTACATCTTGCGTTGGCTCTTTATTTATCAATAACATCCTGGTCAGAACCCTTACTTCTTATCCTTGGCGTCCTGCTTGCTTAATGTTCTGGAATCGTAGCATATACGTAGGAGCTGAATAACTGTAATCTCATTCCTTATTCGATTTTACCGCATTTTTCCTTTACCATTCCATAATTACTAGAACCATTTAATGTTGATGTAATGCCACATCACTCCATATTCCCCCCTTTAGGGGGAGTACTAAGAGTTGGAGCCATGACGATCTACCTATAGATGTTTTACCTTTTCATCTTTGGCATCTTTTCACATCATCAATAACCCTTACTCGCCTTGCGGTAATCCTTTTGTATCAAGGATAACAAAATTCCTTACTTACGAGGGTGACACCTAGTGTAATTGGCACACATAGTCCCTTAAGCTTACCTTTGCTAACATTGCTTGTTTTAGGGAAGCGCCTTCCCAAATGATCTTTAAGGGTTATTCTTATATCGTCCATTCTATTATCGCCGGAACGCAATCTCTAAAATTCTCATGATGCCGACTATTATCAAATCACGCAGTCCCTAATTCATGTTTAGTTTATGTTGTTCACCAGTCCATACTGATTTCTATTACTCTGGGGTCTAACTTTTCCTTCCACTAATCACGTTAGAGTCATGAACTTACTTCTCAAAATGAAGATATGACTTTATGTCCTATACTCTTTTGTTGTCTCGAGGCCTGTCACCTCTCATCTTTCCCTTCACTTGACTATAGACTCTGTAATACTGTCATCTTTTTGATCTACCATTGTCACCCATGTATCACATCTTACTCATAATGTTTCATTAACTTTCTTCTCATTTCCCTGCTAACATTTACGCTTATCACTTTATTCTGAAAACTCGAACAACACATTCTTTTGCTTTTAGCTCCCCTTGCTCCATCCATTGGCTCTTCGAATTGCCTAATATTCTTTCTCTACTAGGGACAGGAGCCACACTAAGGTAATATCTATCCCTTCAAGGCTTCCAATGCCTATTAGTCACACTCATATTTTAGCGTACTATTTTAGAGTGCACCATCTAGGTGTCTCACAAGGAGATCTATTAGCACATTTGCAATATCCTTCAGAAATGTCAACTAACGCAAACAATCCATCCACCATTTTGGGTCACGCTAACCCCAGATGGATCATGATATCTGTCATTCTCTTATACTACTTCTGTTAGCCCCCATAAGGCGTAAATGAGACGGGCGTGGCCAATTGTATATACCTTTGTTACTGTTGAAGGTAACTCACAATGCTTATAATTTTTTGTCTGAGTTGTAAATACCGATAATCTTCATTAACTAGGTACCTCGTACCCTTCTCATCTTGTTCCTTTTACTTGTTGAAGCTTGTATCTATCTTCTGAATCTCTCGTTGCTTTTTACCATATGGATGGATAGATATTTATGCCTTAGGGTTCCTTTTCCATAAGCTCACACGTCTTAGTACACACATGATCTGCTGGAGACCTTACATTACTCATCATAAGCATGATGCAAATTTGAGTTCCTCTAACTCAACTCTTCCACAGCCGTATTCAATCCCTTACCAACCGTCTTTATAGATATAGGCATCGTCGTACTATGAATAAGATAGATTTAGGAAATTGAGTTCTTAAAACTGAGCTCTACCACACGATCTAGAGTAAGAGGAAAGAGTGACAGCCCTAAATGCCCTGTAGCCTCCTGCTTATAAGTGTGGTGCACGACACACCCGTAAACACGACTCTACTAGACACGGTTTGTAGACTCCCTAGGACAGAACTGCTTTGATACCACTTTTTTTCACGACCTAAACCGATGGGCCGCGACGGGCACCCAGTACCTTACTCAACCAAGTACCAACATAATGTATCTTTCGTATCATTCTATTGTAGGTAAATGAACCGAAGTAAAGCATGGGGGAATACAAACTTATACATATGACATACTGGCCTATACGACCAAAAATAATCACTTGTACACTGAACATAGGCCGACAGGTCTATACAATCTTTCACGTACATGACACATGTCTACAAGCCTCTAAGAGTACATAAATTTCATAAAGGTTGGGACAGGGCCCCGCCATACTAATCAATACATGTCCTAATCATATTGACCAAATAAGCAACTTAGGAGCAAATGGAGCGCACCAATACCTTCCGCTGAGCTGATAGCCTACTTGGAGGGCTCTAATCCTGTCTATCGGGACCTGCGGGCATGAAACGCAGCGTCTCCGGGAAAAAAGGAATGTCAGTACAAATAATGTACAGAGTATGTAAGGAATAAAAATTAGTAAATAATAGACATGAGAGAAACGTGGAGTAAAAGACTCGACATGTATATCTGAATAGCTCTATGAATCATTTAATATTATCATTTCATGCATATGTGTATGTGTATGAATATCATACCATGAATGGGTATATGCTTTCATAACATCATCAAGCCTCTGAGGGCATCCCATCATATCATTTCGGCCACTGTGGGAAAATCATCAACGTATACCAGCTGATCAGATGGTGGTGCGTATATAACGCTGTAACCTTTTCCCATATCCCATATACATATAATATACATACATGTGTGTATATAATGACATCTGGTCATGGGTCAATGTACATGAATTCAATGCATGAGGTACGTCAATAAAATCTTTTGGAGCGTCATAAGACCATTATGCCTTTGTTTGATATCATGAAATAAACTTTATCAACTTACGTATTTTATGAGACCCGTGAACAGATGATATAATAATATGACACATGGGGAATCATGAACATAAGCATCTCTAGTATTTCTATGAATAGAGTCATTTATGGAAATTGTGCATTTGCTCGTTTCGTTTGTGTCGTATAGATCATGCCAAAAGAAAGAACATATAGCCTTAACATACCTGAACCGATTCTCTTGACAATCCCTCCAACATACGTTTATTGCGATAAAACATGTAACGACAGATCGAAGTTGGGAAAAATTCGTATGATATTATTGTCAAAGGTTGCACCGTGCTCCCTTAATATTTTAAATTCACGTTGCACTTGTAGGGGTTTATAAGAATTCCCTTGAGAATTCTATCCATTCCAGCAAGCCTAAATATTTCCTTCTTAAATGATATGTGACCATCTCTTATTTTTACAAGCATAGAGAGCAAGAGAACAAATTACTAACAACCTTTAAACTAATAAGAAGTCTAAAAGGTCATAAAGTAGACATATGATCCTTGCTAACGTTACAACTCTCAAAATTTGCCACTTTGTATGTGAACGAAACTCGTTTTCTTCGATTCACTTACGCTCTCACTTTCACGAATTTATTTATCACTTGTTTGAAATAGCGTAATGCTTATAATCTCAAAACAATCTCATCCCCGAACTTATGTAGATTAACTTACAAAGAAACTTTAACATATGAAAATACGGGATGTAACATCTTGTTTCCGAGCTTCCATCAATTTACTTATGGCATACTTTCACGTACAAAAATATGGGGTGTAATAATTGACACGAAACACCTGTAGAAACCCCACCACATCATAAGCACCCAAAGAACCGATCATATCCATTACCACGACGATCTAACATACTACCAATTTGTCCTAGTTCCCCAAGTCCTTTCCAAATCACCTTTCCATTGATACTTTCCTTATTAGAATTCTACGATCCTTAACCAAAAATTTCACCACACTAGAAACCCTAGAATAAAATTACAATGCCCCAAGGCCCATAAGTCGCTGACGTCCTTCTTAAGCATCCTAAATCACCACAACCGAGACACCCACTCTAAAGAGACCTCAAGCGAACTTAAAATTGTTTCCTTCACCCTCTTGATAATGAAATGCATAATCCACACATGGTGTAAAAATGCCACAAGTCTCGACACCGTCCAATGTAACTCTCATTTTCTAGCCATATACCAATCTTGAAAGTTCCAAATCGCTACATTTAAATCTTGAATCCATTAGAACCATTCTCGAGAGTCATCCACTCTTCTCAAATCTCGATTAAACTGACCAACAGACCGAACGACTTGTGCCCCAGTAGTGGTAACCCACACTCCTAAGCAACCAAGCAATTCCTACTCCATGAACACTACATCCTTGCGCAGGGGCCATGCTAATCTTTGCTGTATCGTTCCAATTTTATCGGATGTCCTACATCCTTCACGACTAACAACTCAATCATTCCATAAATCCCATATACTCATAGAGTGAATTACAACTTGTATCCAAAAATTCCCTTACTCGAGTCATCATCACTCTCAACCCCCTGGAGTCATAACTTATTCACAATTATACCTCAAACCGGAACCATTACAACACATGACCGTGAAATCTACTCGTCGATAGCAGACTCCCCCACTTGGCTCAAAAGCTTTTACTAAAGAGACTAAGTGTCTCAAATCCTCTTCGAAATCACCCTGGACCCGAATTAACCAACCCGATACGATATAATACGCTTGTAAAGCACAAGAGAAGCAGAAATGAGGGAAATAAGGCTATAACTCTCGAAACGACCGGTCGGGTCGTTACAACATTACCTTTGAGAGAACAAACAAATGGTTTGACAAGATGATCTGCCATAAGTCCCAATATTGTTTCATGTCTCGACGAAATGTGCCATATGTTGCTTGGGATTTCCTTTTTCGTCAAATTGTTGAGGCTTTGGAGGTTGATATCCAGTAGGCATCTTCAAGTTGTCAATCTGTTGTGTGTATGAATTTGCATGTGCGAGGGAAGATTTAATCGGAGGATCAATTTTATCTTCAAATGTCCCCATGATAAAGTCCTTCAATTGATCAACATAAATTAGAACTTATGAAGAAACTTAGATCTCTTTTACCACGATCGTTTGCCTCGTAGCGGATTCTCCGCCTTCTTTATCTTCAGAAAGTTCCACAGGTGCTTGAATTGATTTTGCTTTTTCTAAGCTCTCGATATCACTTGCTAACTTTTCGAGGAGAGTATCTCGATCCTCCATATACTTAGTCAACTTTTTAAGTGTTTTGGTCAAATTTACAAGTTGTTCTTCCATGGTCGAATTGTTAGATCTTGTTCTTGAACTTGGGAAAAAAAAGATATGAGAGGTAGAGATGTTCCCACCGGGCGTGCCAGAATTTGTAGACAATAAATTGCATTGAGAAAATTAAATCAAGACCGAAAAATATGGCAACAATCGTAGTATTTGATTTCAGATAATATGAGTGTACAATCTCTATGAATCCTCTGATTCTTCTTTTCAACAGTAAATAAAAAAGCCCCCGAGCTTAATCTAGAATTTTATTTTATTTTAATCCAAGTGCTTGAAGCTTGATCTTGACATACTTTTAATCCAAGGGCTTGCAGCTTGTTCTTGAATCTTCGTCTTGATCTTTTAATCCTTAGAACATTTGAATGCTTGTAGCTTTTACAGAAATCTGCAGCGTTTGATCCACGAGCTCCTTCTTGCTTCTTGTTATAATTTCTGGTGTCTTTTCTAGGTTATGAAGACCCCTATTTATAGTTATGGAAGGGAGGAGTTATGATACAAACAAACTTTTTCCGACCAATCAAATTGAAGTGTGACATGGCCGCATTTGATTGGCCAGAACATGTCTTGCGCACGTGGCACAATTTCATTGGCCTTTTAGTGTGACCAGGAATGCCTTGTCATTTTGACACATAGGATCCTATTGGCTCTTCCGCTTGACTTGGTGTGCCACGTCAGTTGACACATGGCGCCAAATTGGGCGTCTAGGAAGATGACATCTTGGGCTTAATGAAGTGGGATCATCACTTTAGCCCAATTAAATGGGCTAGCCCAATGGATTAAGACTTGTTTATTTAATCTATATATATTGGATTTATATAATTAATTTAATTATATTAGCCCATAATGTTTATTTGGACCAATGTATCTTGAATTTAAAATATAGTCCAAATTATTTTATGTATTTAATTTAAATAAATTTATATGCCTACAAGTATAATAAAACTTTACTGTATTTAAGGACCTTTGAATTCTAAATAATTAGTTATATGTAAGTTTTCAGACTTCGAAGACGAAAAATTTAATTATGGCTGGTTTAGTGAAAACTTTAAGCTTTTTATTTAGCTTTTTTCCTTCCTATTTCAACACATATTGGCTCAATTTTTGTCAAAAAAGCTATAAAACCATACAAGAAAATAAAAAATATCACAAAATACAAAAAGAGGTTATAGCTCCCGCCTCCATGTATGCAATTTCATTATATGCACATAAGCATCTCACATATAAAAAAAGAGAGACAATTATGGAGGTGTCTTCTAATCCAAGTAGGATCAACTTTGTAGGGGCGGTGTATGTGTAATTTAAATCGAAAAAGAATTTTATCATTAGGTAATTTATAATTACATCCTTAAATTGTACAAATATTTAAGGACATGAAAGTCGATCAATATTTCGGGGATATTTTAGTCGTTCAACATTTATCTTGCTTTTATAATAAATAATAATAATAATATGTTCGTGCTTTGCACGAGAAATATGTATTTAAAATAATAAACTTTCAATTGCTTACAATGTTGAATATGTATACAGTACGAAGTTAATAATCAATTCCTTAAAATAAAAATCATCTAATATATTATTTCGAACCAAGTCATTAATAACATTTTTTATATAATATATACGAGGATAAAATGGAATTAATTAAATGCTTTAGAACTGCATTATGTGATTTAAGTTGTAAACTCACTTAAAAATACAATATTATTTACAATTGTTTGGTGAAGCGATACTTTACTTTAATTAAGTTTTCAGGTATACGAAAGTCTAATCTGTTACGAATTAAACTTCCTTAAATTGTACAAATATTTAAGGACATGAAAGTCGATCAATATTTCGGGGATATTTTAGTCGTTCAACATTTATCTTGCTTTTATAATAAATAATAATAATAATATGTTCGTGCTTTGCACGAGAAATATGTATTTAAAATAATAAACTTTCAATTGCTTACAATGTTGAATATGTATACAGTACGAAGTTAATAATCAATTCCTTAAAATAAAAATCATCTAATATATTATTTCGAACCAAGTCATTAATAACATTTTTTATATAATATATACGAGGATAAAATGGAATTAATTAAATGCTTTAGAACTGCATTATGTGATTTAAGTTGTAAACTCACTTAAAAATACAACATTATTTACAATTGTTTGGTGAAGCGATACTTTACTTTAATTAAGTTTTCAGGTATACGAAAGTCTAATCTGTTACGAATTAAACTTTAGGTCATGCCCTCCATGATAGTTTCTTTTCTTTTTGCGTTGGACATTATTCCGTTTCAATTACTGCATATTTTTATGTCAAAAATTTTGAGATTTCTTAGCCAACATTCAAAACACATTTGTTTTGTTATACAAAAGTTATAACTATTAAATATCACGTCTCAAGTATTACAAAACGCGTAACAAATAATGAACTTTTGTGATAAGCATTTTAAAGCACTTGTTACTGAATATGTATTTTAAAGTTTAATGTTCAATTCCTTAAAAAAGAATATATATAATCGAAACCAACTTGTTAATAACGTTTTGACATAATCTAAAGATAAATTGACCTGAACATTTTGAGAGTATGTTAAAAGATTTAAAATCACTTCAAGAATGCAATGAACACTTATGGAATAGGTATATTCAAAATTTATGGTCACACCATGTAATTACTTAATATTTAATGATACAGGTATATGGGAGTCATATTTGTTTAGATTAAGATATGATAAATAAGAAGGGGAGTCATGCCGGAACTGGTAAAGTTGTTGTCATGTGACTAGGATGTCACGGGTTCAAGCCGTGAAAACAACCCTTTGTAGAAATGCATGGTAAGGCTGCAAACTATAGACCCTTATGGTCCGGCTCTTCTCCGGACCCCGCGCATAACGGGAGCTTAGTGCACCAGGCTGTCCTTTTTAGGATATGATAAATTATTGTTTATTACAAATCTTATTTTGAAAATTATAGATTCTGAACCATATAAATATTCTAATTCCATGTAGTGCACTTTATCTCAATCTCACGAGGCAATTTGTATAAATAAAATCTGCAATGCACAATAATAAATTAAAACTTTTTTAGAATCTGCTAATTGCATCTGCCACTTTTGAAGTTACCATAACTGCTACTCCTCTCTGGGTGATCTAAACTTAACACTTTCATCTAATCTTTCAACACGAAATACGAAATCAAAAGCTGGCATTTAACTATAAAAATAGTAAAACATCTAATATATTTAAAACTCAGAATTCCACAAATAAAGTCCAGGTCTCCAAAATCTAATCTTTACTGACAAAGACACGCATTCAATAATATTTGAATTGCTTTCCATTCATATAATGAATGAATGAATGAATGTTTGTTTTAAAAAATCTGATTTGTGTGAAGTTTGGACTCTATAATATTTGAAGTGCTTTTACGTTTTTAGACATCAACATTTAAGAGATAGTTTAATTATTGAAGGGCATAATAGGCGGCTAATATTTTGAGGATATTTTTGTCGTTCAATATTTAGCGTGAAATGTTCGTGCTTATATATATATATATATACTAGTCTTAGGGTACGCGCTTTGCGCGTGTATCCTCTATCAGTAAAATATACTTTTAAAAATATTACTAAAATTTTTAAGAAACAATGTGTTTAACTTTTAAAAGAAAAATTAACGAAAAATGTATAAGTTCCTGAAAATGATGACTACTAAATATTTTATAAGATGGCTCATTGTGATGACCCAAAAGGTCATCCCGTGTAATTTTAGCTAAATTTGTGTTCCGAGACCGTGAAAGCCTCCTTTTATCTCACCTCGATGTGTGTGTGCAGCCCGGACGTATAGCCGGGAAGCCGTTAAGTGGAAAATTGATAAAATGATGACTTTGTATTAATTATTTGAGTAAAGTTGACTTTGGTCAATATTTTTGGTAAACGGACCCGGACCCGTGATTTGACGGTCCCATAGGGTCCGTAGGAAAATATGGGACTCGGGCGTATGCCCGGAATCGAATTCCGAGGTGCCAAGTCCGAGAAATAAATTTTTGAAGAAAATTGTTTTCTGAAAAATATAAAGGTTTTTGAAAATGAGATTTCATGTGAAACTTGTGATACCATGCCTGTATTATGGTTCCGGAGCCCGGAACAAGTCTAATATGTCTTATATGTGTTATCTGTGAAATTTGGTGGAAGCGGACTTAGTTTGACATGATTCGGATCGAAAATGGAAAATTTAGAAGTTTTGGAAGTTTAAAAGAATTTCATTGATTTTGAGGTTTAATTCGATGTTTATGATGTTATTTTGGTGATTTGGTTACACGGATAGGTCCGTAGGATGTTTTTGAGGCTGTGTGCATAATTGGTTTGGATCCCCGAGGGCTCGGGTGAATTTCGGGGAGGTGTCGGGGTCCAAAAACTTAGAAAAATCTGGTGTCAAATGCTGGTTTCTGGTGTTCAGGTCTTAGACCTTCGCGATCGCGGTGCAAGTCACGCGATCGCGATGTGAAAATAGGTAGGGGCGGGACTTTACCCTACGCGAACGTAGAGCCTTGTCGCGATCGCGGAGCCTGGAGGGCAGTGCTCTACGCGAACGCGAAGGGACTCACGCGAACATGGTTTGCTTTGGTTTTGGAGAGTGACATAAGAGTTTGCTTTGGTGAAAACCAGTTTGAAAGAAGGTGAGTAGGACAATCTCAGAATCAGAATAGCACATATAAACACAAACAGGGGAAAGGGGAATTGGGGACAAGTTGTTCACATGTGAAAGCACATTTTGCACACTGGTAAACATCAGAGAAAGTATCACAGCACAAAAAATGTTCATGCCAGGAGCTTAACAGCATTATATTGAGGGATGCCAAACGGGTTCAGACATTAATTTCAGGGAAGGGATTCAAGATTACTTAGTAGCTAGGGGGATCATGAATACATGCTGACAATGTACTGGGTTAGGGAATAAGGTAGAATTGTAACAAACAAATAGGAGGAGCAGTAGACATGCTGAAATAAGGGGAATGGAAATCACATAGGCAGAATAGATATGCTAGTTACAGGGTAAACAGTAGAATCACAAGTAGAAGCACAAAAGTAATAACAGAAAGTGCAATACGAACATAAACATGTTGTTTTGGATGCTGTAAATCAAATAGAAGACATACCAGTCAAGATTGAGAGAATAGAACAATAGTGTGTAGAGAAGTATAGCAATAGGACAGTAGTGTGCAGAGCAAGAGAGCAGTAGAGAAAGTAGAGAAGTAGAGCTGTAATAAGTTACTCAGTCTTGGATTTCAGCCGACTGAGTAGTCAGTAGTCAATAAGAGAGTGTGTGTAGGAAAGTAAGAGAGAGAGCAATGAGTATGCTTGTGTCTATGTGTGAGAGAGAGGGTTTTGAACACTGTGTTCGTGTGTTTGGAAAATAAAAGGCCTGGGTATATATAGCTTTAAAAACAGTAGTAAATAAGGTGCAAACCTTATTCAGGCAGTAATCAAAGGGATTCATAATCAATCAGTATCAGAATAGTATGGGTACTTCCTTAATTAAGGGAGTTAACTCTCAAACAGTAAGAAAAGGTTACAGGTAAGCAAAGGAATCATGTATAGAAAATAAGGAAAGATTTCATACATAGTAAGCACAGAGTAGGGAATTGGGGGCAGTTCATTAAAGCACTACTGTAAGAATCAATTGATAGTAATAAATTAAGAAATAACTAATAGTCGTAAAGATTATCACAGGAAATCAATTAAATAAAATCAATCACAGGAAATTAGGGATTCACAATAGGAGTAGTACTGATTTAAGAATCAGCATAGGTTATACAAAGTAAACACATAATAGAAGAGAGTCAGAAACCCTAGTGATTAAAATAGGGTAAAATCACACGAAATTAGGCGTTTACATAGGACAATAACATGAATCACTGAATAAGCATAATATAAGCAGGAAAGGCAAAGATTTAGAGGTATCGATAAACAATGAATAAAGATGAATCACAGATTAAGCATGGTAATAGAAACCAGAAACCCTAACAAGCAATATGGGGTAAAACATCAAGAAATCACAGAATATTCATGAGAACATAGTGAACATAATAGAACATGTAAACCTATTATCGAAAACAAACTGGGAGCCATAGATTGAAGCCAAGACTTTGGGGTTTTTAACGAAATAACTCAGACACAAAGGGAAAAATCTCAAATAAAGCTTAAAAATAACGAAAATCATAAGATGATACTTAAAATCTAAAGGGAAATCATTTTTGAAAAGAGGTTTGAAAACCCTAGTTTGAAGATGAAGAGTCACTTCATAAAAATAGGAAAACCCTTTTGAAAACACTAAAAATAGCTCAGAATAAGCCAAGATCTGTTATGGATCTATGAAAATCAGAGACTGATAGTTAGGTTTCATAGAGACAAACCAAAGAGAAGGAGAATCGGCTAAATAACCACCGGTTCTAGCCGGAGATGAAGAAATCTTACTCGGACGGCCGTAGATGGCCGGAGACGGCATAAAAGGCCATAAGTGGGAGTTGGACCGCTCCAGGTTCCCTTGAGGACCTTCATCAGTGACAAGAACGTGAAAGGCGGAGCCTTAGGGTCGAGGAGGGGTTAGAACCCCATGGTTTCCGGCAAGGGAGGTGGCCGGAGAAAAGAGACAGAGTTCATCGGAGGGGGGAAGATGAGAAGGTTCTAGAGAGAACCAGAGAGAGCCGGAGAGAAGGTGAGAGAGAATGAAAACGGGGGGAAAATGAGAAAGGGGTAGTCATTAGGGATTAATTAAGGTAAGGACTAATCTGGGCCGTTGATTTGAATTAATCAACGGCTCAGATCGAATGAGCGGTTGGGCCGGGTAGGATATTAGGTTTGGGTTGGGTAACTGGGCTAATTAATTGGGTTAGGGGTCCGGATTAATTTGGCTATTAAAAAAATAAAAGTGGCTAATTGTTAAATACCCCATAAAATAGATAAATAATTTATTAAAATGGCTAATAATTATAAAAAAGAAATCGATGCTTAATAGAGTGAAATTTAAGTAATTAACTAATATTTAAATATAAATTGACTAATAATTGAATAAAAATGGTATAAAATGTACATTTAGGCTATAACTGCAAAAATTATTGTAATTATAGTTAAATAATGCCAAATTGGCTAATTTGTGAAATAATTAAATCCTAATAGGATTAAAATGATATATTGAGCTAGGAAATATTTTCAAATTATTTATAATATAATTTATGAATAATTATTGAATTTAAAATACTAAATAAATTGGAAAAGAAATTAATAAAATATGGAAAATTATGAAAAAATATCAGTTATTATAAAAATTGATTTTGAAGGCACATATGCAAATTTTAAAATAGTTTGAGGAAAAATTGGGTATTAACAATGATGATGATGATGATGATGATGACGACGACGACGACTTTAGAATATAGTTTGTATTCTATTGATTCCTCCGGATTGCTTCAAGTTTGTTTATTTACGAATTTGACTCTTAATACTATTATAACCAATATAATGTTATTCTTATTAAAATAAATTTATGTGTCACACTCGATTTGTCAATTTGAAAATAATTTTATTTATATGATAAATATGAAAAAATAACTAAATCGATTCTTGTTAATTAGTTAATTCAAAGGCTTAGTTATATATTCGCAGCATTGAAGGAAATAATTATTTTTTGTTGATTCAAATTCTTCATATTAGCTCATCCAATTTTAAATAATTAATTATAATTATAGTGTTATCTTATTTATATTATCAAAGAGTAAAAAAATAATTTAATATTTAATTTTTGCATTTTTGTGTTTGTAAAACCATTAATGTACTTGACTCTTGTCAACCATTTAAATACTTTGTTATTTATTTGTTCAATATTGATCGATGANTCAATACTGATCGGTGTTTTAGAATATTATGTAATTATTATTATTATTATTATTATTATTATTATTATTATTATTATTATTATTATTATTATTATTATTATTATTATTATTATTATTGTTGTTGTTGTTGTTGTTATTATTACCAAGCTTTTATATAAAATAATTTTCGATTGAAATTTAAAAATGGCTATAGTTGAGGCAGGTCCATCTCGGCTTCGGCGGAGCACCCGGATGTCAGTCGTGGAGCACGATTTGGCTGGCTTACGCACCTCGGTTGATGACCTCACTGCTAGAGTTGACACTCTGGCCACTCAGAGTGCGAAGTCAGAAAAGAAGATCATGGGTTGGCTACGCGGGATAGGACGTGCATGTCGTCTCGACCCGGGCACCATCTCCGACCAAGACTAGACATCAGGGAAGTCTCCTTACCTCACTGTGCTTTATTTTTTATGGCATGAGGACATGCCAGTTCTTTAAGTGTGGGGTGAGGGATATTGGTTGTTGTTGTATGTTTATGTGTATATTTGTTGGTAGTTTGATTTGTTTGATAATTTTCTTTGTTATTTATTATTGTCGACTCGGCCCGAAGATGGACACCTTTCGACGGGTCTCTTGAGGGGCTTGAGTCGAATAAAAAAAAATGAGAAATTATATTGAACTCTTCCCAACGATGGACATGTTCTTGAGGGAAGTGAGTCTAAAGAAAACACAAAAATATTTTTCTTTGTTAGGTAGTGTATCAACTCCCCCTTGATTTTTTTTATACCACGGTTCTTTTCCAAGGATTTACATTTGAACCGGGTATATTTATTTTTTTTCTCTTTTTAGTTAGGAAGTCTTGGGTGAGAAACGAAAATGGAAATAGGGTCCCTTAACTCGATGGTACCCGAAATAAAGATTGATTTAGTGTGACACTTAGGCTCTTTAGTTGACTCTAATAAAGCCTTAAATTGTGTGTTCCTGAATGGCTCAAGTGCTTAGAGCAGAGTGTTTGATGATCCTAACTGAATTGAGTCACGTACCATGTGTGAGTGAGGCTTTGTGTATTTTGTGTTAACATTCAATGCCTAGAACTTGCCATGTGTGTGTACAAAGCGAAACGGTTGTTTTGTTTGGTGTGGAAAGTGATATAGGCATTTCTTTTCTTAATCTATATGTATATGTTTGTCCCACCTAATTGTATATATCTTAGTGAACCCCGTTGAGTCTGTAAGCCTGTTTTTCTTGGCAACCACATTACAAGTCTGACCCAAGTTTAAATAGCCTCTCTTGTGAACCTTATCACCTCTTAGAAGCACTTGAAGTGTAATGGATATGAAAATAAATATAAATGTGGGGTGGTTGGTTGGGTTGTTAAGGGGAATTAAGGAGACATAAAAAAAGGTGCACTGTTTGATAAGCAATACTATAGGCCACCAAAAAAAAGAGAAGCCTCAAATTGATGGTGGCTATTAAAAGAAAAGTGTGCTTAAAAGAATAAGAGGTTAACACAATAGTGTAATGGTGGAATGAAGGTTTGAGAAAATCAAGAGCTTAAAAGTACACAATGTAGTGGAGTGCTTAGGGAGGTGCAGTCACTATACCCATATGTATCATACCCGTCTTGAATCCAACATTACAACCAAATAAATTCATATTTGATTCTAGACCGAATGAGCTCGATTAGTCGAGTATTACACTACGGGCGAGCCTATGGTGTGTTGTTTGTGGCATAAGAATTTGTTTCTGAGGGTGAGTGAAATTTTGTATTCGAGTTCCTCAGTGTGTGATTGTAAATAATATAAGTCTCTTTTGTAGTGAGTACGCACAAGATTCATGAAGGGGAGGTAAGTCTGGACCTCTGACTGAGAGTAGGAGAGCTGGTTAGGGGTATTGCGTGGCTATAAAGGAGTCCACTCTCAAGGCTAGGATGTCGCGCTAAAGTAGTCTACATGTGTGAAATCTTCTGGGCATAAAGAATAGGGAAGGTATCCTGTGATGATTAGGCCTGTAGAGTATGGTTTTGTTGCTCGAGGACGAGCAACAGTTTAAGTGTGGGGTATTGATAGTAGGATATATAGACGCTATTTACACTCTTAATGAACCATACTTTAGTGTTGTTTTAAGTGCAAAAATGACAACAAAATGCTCTAAATAGTGTTTTTATGCTTTGCAGGAAATAATCTACGTTCGGAGGATACGTTGGAGCGTTTTGGAGTAAATCACAGGAGTATAAGGTCAATCAAGAATAACCCGAGTGAAAAGAAGCAAGAAAAAGGCGAATATGGCTGGAGTGGAGCCCATCGCGACCGCGGTCGACCACGGCTGGAACGCGGTGGGCAAAACAATACGAGGCAGAACTTATGCAAACCACCGCGGTCGCACCGCGTTCTACCGCGGTAATTCCGGAAAGAGCCCAGAAAATGCAGGGACTTAAGTGCAAAAATGGGAAAAATTAGCCTAGCCCTATTTAAACCCTATAAACTCGTCCAAGAAATTTTAAGCTAGTTTTAGACTCACTTTGGAGGCAAGAACAAGTGTGAGAAGACCAAGCTACAATTAGAGTTTTTCTATTCTCCATCTTTTGTCATTGTTTTGGGAATTATGAATTATTTTATGCTTTCTTTGTATTTTAGTATGAGTAGCTAAAAAATCTGTCTAGGGTTGATGGAAATAATTGTTAGATGAAGTTTTGACTCAATATTGTTATAATCAAGCCGGGTTTAATCTATAATTGTTCAACTATGTTTTGTATGGTGATTAATTGAATGGGCCCTTGATTAATCATATCTAACTGCCTTGTGTTGCTTGAGAAAGAATAATAGGTTAGATTGTTGTTGAACACCACCACTTTTAGGTAATTGAAGAGATTCATTACTTGAATTTAAAAGTGGGGTTAGAAATAAAAAAACTTTGGTGGGATAATTCAGAGCTGCATAAACTATTAGTTAGAGTAGTTAGAGAGAATGCTCTAGTAAATTACTGTAGTCGATCGAGAGATAATTGCAGTAACCTATAGCTCATAATCCTCATAGAGTAATACGGTGAGATTATAGGAAAAGAGTCAGAATTAGTCTAGCGATTGGGGAAGTCAAGAAACTTGGGAAAGATTCAAAGGGATGCTAGTGAAGTGACATCACCATGGTATTCCAGACCAGATGCTCGGCCAGATATTCTACATAGGGCTAGCAGACAATTTGAAAGCAAATGTAGACGCTTCAGCTGGGGGTGCTTTTCTGAGCAAGACATTTACTGAGACCAAAATCCTTCTTGATAAGATGGCTCAGAATTCAGGATGGATGATGAGAGGTATGACCCTGACACTAATAGTGCATTCAGTTCCTCTTGACCCAAATTAATTCACATGCAGATACCATAGCCACACTCATGACTCAGATGAGTATACTGACGAAGAAGATTGACGAGATGGGTACAAAGCAATTGCATATCGTTGATACAACAAATGGAGGACTGTGTACCCCTTGCATCAATCAGTATTATGTGTGTTCATGGAGTGGAGAAGGTGACAACCAGGGTCCTAGGGAAGATATCAATTATGTTAACAATTTTTGTGGTTAGAGGGACAACAGTGGGGACCAGCACCCAACCAGCAGTATAGACCTAACATGCCACAACCTGGAGGTGTACGGCCACAAGGCCAAGTGGTTCCATATCAGAGACAACAGGGCTATCAGTAGTAACACCAGCAAAAGTTGACATACCAACCACCTCATCAGTAGCAAGACAGCAACATGGTGGAGATCCGGGGTATGCTGCAGCAACTCATTGGCATGAATGGTAAGATGCAGGAAAATTTGGCAGTACATGATTCAGCAATTAAGGGGATTGAAACTCAACTAGGGAAGCTGTCCATGGACTTAAATAACCGCCCCCAGGGGGCATTGCCGACTGACACAAACATCAACCCAAAGGAGCAAAACCTGAATCAGCTGATGGTAGTTAGTCTCCGGAATGGGAGAGATCTATACAGGGAGCAAGAGGTTGCTCAACCGAGAAGAGAGACTACGCCAGCCACTCTAGTTCTAATAGAGATAGATGAATCAGCAGAACTCACGGAAGTGGTTGTTGAACAGGCCTAGGTTGAAAAGGGTAAGGCCAAAGAAAATGAACAAGTTGCAGAACAAGTGGCTCCTCTTGTGCCACAGAAATCCAACAAAGAACAGCCAGAAAGCAGTGGACAAAAAGTGATGCCTGCACCATTCCCTTAGAGATTGGCATAACCAAAGAAAGAAGGCAATACAGGAAATTCATGGAGATGCTTCGTCAAATTCAATTGAATATTTCTCTGATGGATGCTTTGAGAGAAATGCCAGGCTATGAAAAGATGATGAAGGACCTGATGTCGCGGAAATTTGACTTTCAGGACCTGTCCACAATAACTCTGACACAGACATGCAGTGCGGTAGTGATCAAACCCATGGCTCAAAAGATGTCTGATCCTGGTAGCTTCACTATTTCGTGTACCATTGGGAGTTATGCTTTTGCAAAAGCATTGTGTGACTTAGGAGCCAACATAAATTTGATGCCTTTGTCAATCTACACAAAGTTGGGCATTGGCAGATCTAGGCCGACTTCGATGCTGTTGTAACTGGCTGACTGCACGGTTAAAAGACCGACGGGGACTCTTGATGATGTGCTGGTGCAAGTGGGGAAGTTTGTATTCCCTACAGACTTTGTTATTCTGGATTACCAAGTAGACGAGGAGATTCGCATCATTTTGGGAAGGCCATTTTTATCCACTGGGAGAGCACTGACTGATTGCGATACTGGGGAATTAAAAATGAGGTTGAACGATGAGGAAGTGATATTCAATGTCCAAAAATACATGAGGAGAACCAGTGAATATGCAAATTGCTCACTAGTGGAGGCGGTAGATGTGATCTTGAATGACGAAGATGAGACCCTTAATGCCAAAGATCCATTGGGAGCCTGCTTGACAAATTTATAGGAAATGGATGGCGAAGGGATGTCAGAGTGGGTCATGGCACTCGAAGGCCAAGGATTTTGGAAGAGGGAACCTCGATTTGAACCCCTATATTTAGAAGAGAGAGTTACACCACCCGCAAAACCATCAATTGAGACACCACCACAACTGGAGCTTAAGCCACTTCCAGCCCACCTCAGGTATGCTTTCTTGGGTCCCAATTCTACTTTACTTGTTATCATATCATCTATTTTTCTAGCTGTGCAGGTAGAACAATTACTGAAAGTGTTGCAAGAGTGCAAAACTGCCATTGGTTGGACCATGGCAGACATAAATGGCATCAGCTCGGCCTTCTGCCTGCACAAAATTCTTCTGAAATAAGGGCACAAACCTTCCAGGGAACATCAACAAAGGCTAAACCCAAATATGAAAGAGGTAGTGAAAAAGGAGGTGATCAAGTGGCTGGACGCGGGCATCATCTTTCCCATCTCTGACAGCAATTGGGTGAGCCTCGTCCAATGTGTACCGAAAAATGGCGGAATGACTGTTTTACAAAATGAGAAGAACGAGTTGATCTCAACTCGTGCAGTCACCGGGTGGAGAATTTTCATGGATTATAGGAAACTAAACGCAGCCACCCGAAAGGACCATTTCCCCTTACCCTTCATTGACCACATGTTGGACAGGTTAGCTCAGCGATCCCATTTCTTTTTCTTAGACGGATACTCGGGGTACAATCAAATCTCAATATCCTCGGAAGATAAAAACGTCATTCACATGCATATATGGCATCTTTGCCTTTCGAAGAATGCCCTTTGGACTTTGCAATGTACCGGCCACATTCCAGCGGTGTATGTTAGCCATCTTTATCGACATGGTCGAAGACATTATGGAGGTGTTTATGGATGATTTCTCCGTGGTGGGAGATTCATTCGAAGATTGTCTCCATAACCTCAAAAGGGTGCTCAAACAATGTGTGGAGACAAATCTGGTGCTAAACTGGGACAAGTATCATTTTATGGTACAAGAAGGAATAGTGTTGGGACATAGAGTGTCCAAGATGGGGATTGAAGTAGACCATGCGAAAGTTGACGTAATTGAGAAGGTCCTACCACCCACTTCGATGAGAGCAGTGAGGAGTTTCCTTGGGCACGCCGGATTCTATAGGCGGTTCATCAAGGATTTTTCAAAGATTGCTAACCCTTTATGTAAGCTGCTTGAAAAAGACCAGAATTTTGTGTTCTCTGATGTTTGCAGGTTGGCATTTAAGGAGCTGAAGAAGAGACTGGTGACAGCACCCATCATTGTTGCACCCGACTGGGAGCAACCATTCAAGTTTATGTGCGACGCCAGTGATTATGCGGTAGGAGCGGTTTTGGGGCAGCGTAAGGAGAAAATTATGCACCCAATTTACTATGCAAGCAAGAAGCTTAGTGGTGCACAGCTGAACTACACGGTCACTGAAAAGGAAATGCTCGATGTAATGTTTGCCTTCGACAAATTCAGGTCATATTTGATTGGCTCGAAAGTTATTGTTTATACTAACCATGCAGCCATTAGGTATTTGATAGCAAAAAAGGAGTCAAAGCCCCACCTGATTCGCTGGGTTTTGTTGCTACAAGAATTTGACCTGGAGATTCGTGACCGGAAGGGGACAGACAACCAAGTGGCAGACCACCTTTTGAGGTTGGAAGGGGAAGAGAAGAGAACAAAGGTTGAAGATATCATCGAGACTTTCTCGGATGAGCAATTACTTGTTGTGAAAATAGAGGAGGCACCATGGTATGCTGATATTGCTAATTACTTGGCATGTGGTATAGTACCGCATGATTTCTCCTCATTTCAAAAGAAAAGGTTTTTTCGGGATTTTCGGGCTTATTATTGGGATGAGCCGTTATTGTTCAAAATATATGTTGATAATATGATCTGGTGGTGTATCCCCAAGAAAGATCAACCCTATGTTTTGCAGGCCTGCCATGCTTCGCCATATGGTGGACACTTTGGAGGAGTCCGGATAGTAGCAAAGGTGCTAGAATCAGGATTGTACTGGCCTACATTGTTCAAGGATGCCCATGCTTGGGTCAAAAGCTGTGATGAATGTCAAAAGACGGGCAACATATCCCATCGTCATGAGATGCCAATGACCACAAGCCAAGAGGTGGAAGTATTTGACATGTGGGGGATCGACTTCATGGGGTCTTTCGTCAGCTCATATGGTAACAAGTATATACTGGTTGCCGTTGACTATGTCTCTAAGTGGGTCGAAGCAGTTTCTCTCCCAACCAATGATGCAAAGGGAGTGACCAATTTCTTAAAGAAAACATCTTCATCCGTTTTGGCACCCCCAGGCCATAATCAGCGATGGTGGCTCTCACTTTTGCAATAGAGTGTTTGCACACTTGTTGGAGAAGTATGGAGTTCGCCAAAAGTGTCCTCTCAAAAACAGTGAATGCAACAAGAACTGATTAGGCCAAGAAGCTGGATGATGTATTGTGGGCATACCGCACAGCCTTCATAACTCCAATTGGTATGTCACCATACAATTTGGTATTTGGTAAGGCATGCCACCTTCCGGTTGAGCTCGAACATAAAGCACTGTGGGCACTGAGGCAGTTGAACTTAGACATGGAAACAACGGGCACCAACAAAGTTAATGGGCTACATGAGCTTGAGGAATTTCGGATCCACACATTTGAGAGTGCTCGATTATATAAAGAGATGATGAAATTGATGCATGACAAGCACATCTTGGATCGAAACTTCAAACCCGGCGAATTAGTGCTGCTATACAACTCAAGATTGAGGTTATTCACGGGTAAGTTGAAGTCCCGATGGGCAGGACCGTTCAAAGTGGTGAAAATGTTCCCAAGTGGAGCTGTGGAGATCGAATCATAAGATGGGACGAATAAATTCACAGTGAATGGGCAGAGGTTGAAACATTACCTTGGAATGAAGGAAGAAAAAGGGGACAACGTGGTGATAACCTTGGAGGAACCCCAATACCCAATTGAGGATTGATGGCCAGAATCTACGTCGTGTCGGGACGTTAAATCAGGCGCTTCATGGGAGGCAACCCATTGATTGTTGTACTCGTCGTGTCGCGACATTAATCAAGCGCTTCGTGGGAGGCAACCCATGATTTTATTTTGTTTCCCTTTTGTGTTGTTTTTGTAATTGATATACATGATACTAACCCATTTATGAGTGTGCAGGGCAAGAGTGGGGCATATTGGGAGAAGACGGGGTCAAAACGCAACCCCGAGAAGGTAAAAAAATTGATAAAAACAAAGAAAAATCGGAGCTTCGTCACCACGACCGCGGCAAACCGCAGTAAATAACGTATGTTCTGTATTCGACTCATCGCGGCCGCGGCAGACCGTGGCATGACTGCGGAAAATCATAGGCATTCTGTTGCACGAACTATTCCCTCACCACGGCCGCGGTCGACCGCAGTGCGACCGCGGCAAATTCCCTCCCTACTGCCGCGCCCAGGTAAGTACCATTATTTTTTTTATTTTTTTATTTTTTTATTTTTTTTAATTTTTCGTTTTTCTTTTTATTTTCCAACCCTCTTATAATCTTAACCCACCCGCCCATTACCCCAACTACCCCACGTTTTCTCAATCCCCCCAAATTCCCAGTCCTAAAATCCCCCAACCCCTCCCCTTTCCTTCTTCTCCCCCAACGCTCAACCTTCTCCCTTCTCTAATTCTTCCACCTTAAACTCCCAACTCTCTTCTCTCATCCCCCCCCCAAACAACCAGGCTCATCTCCCTTCCTCTCTTCAAGTAAGTCTTCTCTCTTAATTTTTTTTCTTTGTTTTCTTTTGTTTTGTTTGTGTACTGTATATGTTAATGGTATATCTCCACCATGTCTAAGTTAGAAATTTTCTTCCTTTTGTAAATTAACTTAGTGTGACTTGGTGTGAAGACTTGGTGTTGTTGGGTGAAAATCATGTTGGTGGGTTGATGCTAGTAGAAGATTGTGGTTGAATTTGGGGAGGATTTGTACTCCTATGGGCTAATATATGCATGTCTAGTTCTATGCACACCATCTGTTTGAAAAATTGCCCCATTGAGCTAAAAATTGGTAATGTGATCATCGTGGTGGGGAAGTCTGAGTAACCACCCGGGGGTCACACAAGTCGAACCCTCTCTAACAATAAACCTTGTCTTGTCAGGTACAATGTCTCAATCCAGGAAACGCAGAACCCAGTCTAGTACAAGCCAGTTTGACTCTACTCGGTTTGTCTCGAAGGCGGCTGAGTAAATATTTGAAGCAAAGGCAGCCCGAAAGATGCTTCATGAAGTACCTATTGATAGGTCCTCCCTGCAGATTGAAAGCCCCGAGATGTTTAATGAATTGAGGAGACGCCAGTTGGACGTCTTCTTTGATGAACCAGAGGAGGAAAATATTTTGATGGTCCGGGAATTCTATGTGAATTGCCCGGAACATGCTAATAGGGTGGTCACAGTTCGAAGGACACGGGTAAATGCATCTCTTGAAGCAATACGTCGGGCATACAGGCTATCGGTCTTCTCAGGAGAGATGGACTATTACCAGACTTATCAGACACCACCTATAACGTGGAACCTTATTGTTCAGACAATCTGTTTGGCAGGGGAACCCATCTGGATAAATCCTGGCACAACTCTGAACTCCCAATCCATCACTTGGGAAGCCAAATGTTGGCTCACCATCATCTGTAGCCGATTGTTGCCTTCCAGCAACGCCACAGATGTAAATGCACCCCGAGCAGTGGTTGTTTGGTGTTTTGTCAACCATCATGACTTCGATGTGGCCCGACTAATCCATGATGAAATGTTCATTAGATCCCCGGAGATACTTAAAGCGTTCTACTTCCCCTCATTGGTCACCAGGTTGTGTCGTGCTGCAAATGTTCCCGAAAATCACATCGTCGATGGGAAGCTTACAAAGAAGGTCCTTTTTAGGGCGAGTAAAATCACAGTTGGAACGGAGCAGCCTGTGGCTATTGATGTGTATGATGAGAACGAGGATATGCATGCCAATGCCCCACCAGTACAAGTTCCTAATGAGGCGGGTCCATCTCGGCCTTGGTGGAGCACCCGGATGTCAGCCGTGGAGCACGATTTGGCTGGCTTACACACCTCGGCCGATGACCTTCTAGAGTTGACACTCTGGCTACTCAGAGTGCGAAGTCATAAAAGAATATCATGGGCTGGCTACGCGCGATAGGACGTGCCTGTCGTCTCGACCCGGGCACCATCTCCGACCAAGACTAGACACCAGAGAAGTCTTCTTACCCAATGTGCTTTATTTTTTATGGCATGAGGACATGCCAATTACTTAAGTGTGGGGTGGGGGATATTGGTTGTTGTTGTATGTATATGTGTATATTTGTTGGTAGTCTGATTTGTTTGATAATTTTCTTTGTTATTTATTACTGTCGACTCGGCCCGAAGACGGACACCTTTCGACGGGTCTCTTAAGGGACTTGAATCGAATAAAAAAAAAGAGAAATATATTGGACTCTTCCCTACGATGGACCTGTTCTTGAGGGAAGTGAGTCTAAAGAAAACACAAAATATTTTTCTTTGTTAGGTAGTGTATCAACTCCCCTTGGTTTTTCTTTATACCACGGTTCTTTTCCAAGGGTTTACATTTGAACCGGGTATAGTTAGTTTTTTTCCCTTTTTAGTTAGGAAGTCTTGGGCGAGAAACGAAAATGGAAATAGGGTCCCTTAACTCTATGGTACCCGAAATAAAGATTGTTTTAGTGTGACACTGATCACGCTTAACTNTCTAAGGTTATGGTTTCCCCCGTTGGTGAACTTACTTCTCGGATACTTCTTATAGTTTGATTAGTTGTCTCTATCAATCATGAACACTCTATCTACCATAAATCTCTCTCAAGTAATTATGATAATTTACTAGATGCACTCTCTCAAGTTATGCTAGCTACATTGCATTACAGTTCAACCTCTAAACCATGGGTTATGACTTTCCTCTATACTCTGGGAGTGGTGTTGTTCAAACAACTACCTAAATATGCACTCTCTCTCAAGTAAATACCTAATAAATAGGAACGGTTAATTGATGGCCATTCAATTAACTGTACTAAGAACATAGTTGAACAAATAGATATTAAACAACCAATCAAAATTATATTAATATCACCATAAGTTTGTCCCCCAATGGGTTCCACCAAAACCTTAGATTAAGAAAATTAGCTACTCATATTCGTAAATATCAAATCTAAAATAACTTGCATAATTGAATTACAGAGTAATGAACGAAGGAGATAAAAATCAATGTTTTTGCTTTGCTGAGTAGTAATCCATAGGTTTTTCTTCACTTTGATGACTTCCTCTATTCGAATCCCCTTCAAGTCGTGTTTTTGGGGTCTATTTATATGTTTGGGATAAACCCTAAATGTGTAGGAGACTTCTATTCCAACTGGGAGACACTTAAACTCTTCAAAAACACGAATTTAGCCGGAACAGGGGCCTGGCGTTTGGTCCCTGGCGCCTGGTAAACGCCAGGCTAAGGCAGGCGTTTTAGCTCTAACGCCTGGCTAACGCCAGGCAGGGTCAGGCGTTTGGGCTCTGGCGCCCGGCTATAGCCCGGTGCACTCCTCCTCACCTCTTGAGCGTATTTTCGATGTATTTTCATCCATTTAGCTCGATATTCATCTCCAATTCACCTACACATGAAATAGGCTCCATTATGCACATAAAAAGTGTATTTTTATC
>ML419789.1:31652-45546 GCA_005239525.1 Nicotiana knightiana | reverse complement strand
CCTACCTCGTCTAGCTCGCAGTCATCTAAAAGATCTGCGGGACTAAAATCACTTAGTTCTTGGACGGGGTTCAGGGGTTCTCAAGGTGATAATATTAGTGATAGTTCACAACTAAATGAGCTTCAAGTTTATTTGTCGCAGGGACTTGAAACAGAGAATCCCGACGGCACCTTCAATGTTTTGGAATGGTGGAAGGACAAAGAAAAACACTATCCGGTCCTTTCAAGGATGACTCGAGATATCTTAAGTATTCAAGCTTCAACAGTGGCATCGGAGATCGCTTTCAGTCAAGCAAGACTTCAAATCGGTGATCATAGAGCGTCTATGAGGGAGAGCTTGGAAAAATCAGTACTCTTCAGAGATTGGATCCGTTCAGAAAGAAGAAATTTTGGGTTACTTGAATCACAACCGGAGATAGACGAAGCTTATGAAGAAATGCTAGCGGAACTTGTGGAGGATGTTTCTTCGCCCGGAAGCGGTGATGAACAAGATTTTTTTCCGCCACCACCAACGGAAATTCCTCCAAACCTTAAAGGATTTATGAAATTTGTTAGAGATAATATGTAGATTAACATGTAACTTGTATTTTGGTACATCTTGATTAGTTTTTTTTCCTTTTAATGGTGGCATTAGTACTTGTTGTGCTCATTCCATTGGGGAAAGGAAGACTAAGAAAGATATTGTCATTTTTTTAAATGTCGTATTAATAAAAATTATAAGACATTTCCTTGAATATTTGTTTACATATTTTTTTTGTGTTTAAACTTGAATTACAAGACATAAATCATAATTATATAATATAATTTACAATAAATTTCCTTAGATAATATAATATAATTACATAATTTTTTTAAAAAAAATAGCCAACAACTATAATTTCAAAAACTAGCCATTTGGATTTTTTAGTGCAAGTTTGAATATCTCTTTACTATTTTGTGTTTTAAATTTGAGTACAAGATTTATGTCACAATATTTACAAGAAATTGTCTTAGATAATTTTTTTTTTTTTTAAATAATCCAGATCATTTAGGCCCGTTTAGGCCCGTTTGCGCCTGTGGGCCCGTCCCACTTAGCCCGGGCCCATGTGGGCTTAGGCTCACAACGGGTTGGTTCTACCCATTAGGACCGTTTGGCCCCGGACCATTTGGCCCGGACCCGCCTGTACCGGGGCCCGTTTGGCCCGGCCCAGATTACACCATTACATGTAGGACCCTCGGTTCTAATTTGCATTATTACTATGCACAAGTTGCTGGTATGATGTTTTTCTTTTGATTGTTTGGAGCTCTGATAACACTATAAGATGTTATAATGATGTTGTATCCCCTCCATCCCTCTTTCTCAACAATATGAATTTCAATATTTCTCGTCACATTCGTATATAACCTTGTTATTCATAATACATTGCAAGAGTCGTGAAAATAACTTCTTACAAAAATGTTGGGTAAGATTGCGTACAATAGACTCTTGTGGTTCGGCCTTTCCCCGGACTTGTACATGGAGTTGTTCTTTGTACATAATACACTGCAAGAAAAGAAGCAGAGGTAATAGAACTCACATGAACAGTGTAACATGTAGAAACATTTGGGAGTATGTGGGAACATAATATACAGCTATAGTCTTTAATGTATTAGGGTTGGTCTATCATATATGTCATAAATCATAAATCTGTTTAGTTTAAGGCCAACTTCCATGTGCTTAACAAAATTCACGAAAATAGAACCCAACAACTTCCTTCTCTCACAAAACTTCAGCTTATTTAGTGCTGAAATTTTTACAAATGAACTAAATAACTTCAGCACTTCTGCTGAAGTTTTTGAAAAAGCCTAGAATGCTGAAGTTTGTTTGATTGTCTTTGCTATTTCAGGCCCGTATGCCTGAAGTTTATGCGAAAAGTGGGTACGCTTGTAATTTTTTTTGCAAAGCGGGTATAAGTTAAAACGTGATCCAAAAAGCGGGTATAGATGCAAAAGCCCCGAATTACTCTATGTATACAAGTAAAATATTGATTTTAGATGTATAAAACATATATTGAGCACCCTTTGTTGGAATTTTTTTTTTATTTCTTTCAAGTTTAAACACCCTTGAAAATATTTCTAGCTTCACCACTGTTGTAGAGGGTGGGGTAATTAGTGCCGGGATAAATTATACCTTGTTAAAAATTATGCAATTGTTATTTTTAATACAACATATCAAATAATGGATAAGAACAATACAAGTGTAACTAATACCATGGTAACTAATCTCGACATAGGCTGTATTCAAATCAAACGACCCCTAAGGCTGATTGCTATAAAGGTGTATATATGACGAATCAAAATGGACCAACCCTAATACACTCACGACCATTTTGATCATTTTCTCTTGTTGCTTTTCAGCTAATAATTAAATATATACTACAATTTGTTTAGAGTATGAGTTTGTAACATAAAATTGTAAAAACCCTTTTAGGTTTTAGCAGCGTGTGCTGCTTGAATTTATGTGTTCGTGTGAAGGATTAGGTGCTAAACATCATGACATATCAAAGCATTTACCTCATGTCAATTGTAACTTCCTTTATATTAGTATTACATTACTGTAAACGCAGACTTTAAATACAATTAGAGTTGCACAGCGGCTTGGTGCCAATATTAAATGAAACTACAGTATATTATGAACGAACTAATTGGATCAACTTTTATAGAGATTACGGCCTGCTTGCCGTTTTGACCAACTTTAGCATTGTGGTTGAAAATTTTGGTGATCGTCATAATTTCTGGTGCTTCAAAATTTCGGCGGGTACTTCAAAATTCTAGCAAACGGGATATTTTTCTAAAACTTTTCCTAAAAGGGTAAAATATAAATAGTGATTTTAAAAAGTCTATCCAACTTAATTTTAGTTTTCTTTTTCTTATACCCTGTGAGGATAGAGAAGTTGTTTCCAATAGACCATCGGCTCAGAAAGTAGTGGTGAGTGTATCACATATTTTTCTATTTTCTGTCTTGTTATATAAGTGAATTTTTATGTTAAGTGGATCCCCACAAATCAATCATTAAGGGAAGAGGGGTTGATAATTTTTTGTACAGATTAAGAGAAAGTGTCACATAATTGAGACTCAGGAAATAATAATCATGTTGTTCGGCAGTCTTTTGGCCTAAGTAAAATTTTTACGGGACGTTCTATATTTTCACTCTCATTTAATTTGTATTCATTTTCTAAAAAATGTTTAACTTCAGATACATACAATTTTATTTCTTCATCACTACTGCTTTCTTCTTCTTTGTATTCATGTCACATGTATTTAGGAACTTTATTGCTGCTTTCTTCTTCTATGTATTCATGTCCCACGTATCCACGAGCCTTTAGGTTTCTACTTCTTCTTCTTTTTAGTTGCAAAACACCATTGTGCTTAGGTTTTTCTCCTCTTATTCTTCTTAGTTGCAAAATGAGTTTATTAGATTTATTGTTGTTTTGATGATTGATATTTTTGTTTATGATACTTAACAATTATACTTCAAATTTGAGCTCATTTGGAGTAGATTTGGGTGTTGAATCATGTGTTGAATTGTTGAAATTCGAAAAATAAGTTTATGTTTCCGAAGTTAAGATTCGAAATCTAAAGTTGCACTGAAGAGATTGAACTACTTTAAGATTTGAATTTTCTGAAGTTGCATTTGAAAAAAAACTTAAGATTTGATTTCTGAAGTTGCACCGAAGAGATTGAACTAATTAAATAGCCACCCCAAAAGTGAGTATCTGATCAAAATGTTTAGTAAATAATGCAAAAACCTATTTCCTTTTTAATCCGTTCCAAAAAGAATGACCCCTTTTCTAAATTTGGTAATAATTTTGCTTAAACTTACAATTTTACCCTTAATGAAAAGTTTTTTATAACCACACAAATACTCTGGATCTTTTTTTTGATTTATTAAGGACCACAAATTCCAAAATATTTTATTTTTCTTTAAATTCCGTGACGAGCCAAACAAATTCACATAAACTGGAACAGAAGGAATATCTTTGATCCATAAGAAACTCCGCGTGGAAGGAGACAGAAAGACAGAGACAAATTTAAGCTCCCTAAGAATGTGTCAATGCCGGCCTTCATTGTTAAATTTTTATTTATTCTTAGAATCAAGATAAAGAAGTGCATTGGAGATTTGAAAAAGTCATAATACTTTTTTGATTTTATAAATAGGTGCGAAACCAAAAACGCAAAGTGAGACTATAGAATTTTCTGAAGAAAATGGCAGAAATCGAAGGCTACTTGATGCTATTTCTTATATGGCTATCTTCTACCTTATTTGTCAAATATGTTGTATTCCGTAAAAAAGCCACTTGTAGTCAAAATCTTCCTCCTAGCCCATTTGGTTTACCTATAATTGGTCACTTGCACCTCTTATCTCCAATTCCTCATCAAGCACTTCACAAACTCTCTAACCGTTATGGACCTTTGATCCACATAAAACTTGGCTCCATCCCTTGTGTTGTAGTTTCATCACCTGAAATTGCCAAACAAGTACTCAAAACTCATGAAAATTCGTTCCTAAATCGACCACAGACAGCTGTGGTCGATTACTTAACTTATGGCTCACAAGACTTCTCGTTCGCGCCTTACGGTGTTTACTGGAAGTTCATGAAGAAAATATGCATGTCCGAGCTCCTAGGTGGTAGGACATTGGACATGCTTCTTCCAGTAAGGCGCGACGAAATAAGGTGTCTTGTTGAGTTGCTATTGCAAAAGGCGAAGGATGGTAAAGCTGTTGATATTGAAGCCGTGTTGTTGAGGGCCTCCAATAATGTGATATCGAGAATGTTAATGAGCGAAAGGTGTTCCGAAGATGAAGAGGAAGCCGGAAGTATGAGGAAGCTAGTTCAAGATATTGCTGAACTAACTGGAAAATTTAATCTCTCTGATTATATTTGGTTCTGTAAGAATTTGGATTTGCAGGGATTTGGGAAGAGGACAAAGGATGTGCATACAAGGTTTGATGAGATGATGGAGAGAATCATACATGAACACCAAGAAGCAAGAAGGAAGAGAAATAGTCTAAATAAGGATGGAGCTGGTGAATTAGTGAAAGATGTGCTTCATATTCTACTTGATATAGCAGAGGACAAAGACTCAGAGATGACATTGACAAGACAAAACATTAAGGCTTTCATACTCGTAAGTTTCTCGTCTGTAGCTTTAATTTAATTTCAACGTATGTTGATCTTTAAACTTTGGTGTTTGGTACGAACCAAAATATTTTCCAATTTTCTCATCTTTGGTTGGCTTAAGTATTTTGTAAAATATTTTTCTTATCAACTCATTTTTCTCTAATTGGAGGAAACTATTTTCCTTATCAAGAGAAGGGAAAACATTTTCCAAAACTTCTTCTCAACCTTTTCCACCCCACCTCCTCTCTCCAAATTTTTTTTTTTAATTTAAATTTCAATTTTTCCGTTACCATCCACTCTACTACCCCTCCACCCCAACCCCACCCACCTCCACCCGAAAAAAAAAATTTCACCTTATTTTTTTTCGCAATTTCAAATTTCTATTTTCCGTTTTTTTGCACAACCAACCCCGCCCCCTTCACTACACCCCCACCCAACACAATTTTTTTCTTTTTCTATTTTGTAATTTCAAATTTCTGCAACCTCCCCCCTCCCTACCCCCAAATTTTTTTTTTAAAATATANTTTTTTTTTTTTTTTTTTTTTTCCAGTTTAAAGGTTCAAAATTTTACAAGCTCCAAAGTTATGAGTTCGGAGGATTATGTGTTTGGAAGTTTACGGGTTTGAAACTTCGCGGTTTCAAAAGTTTAGCGGTTCGGAAGTTTATGAAATTTGTGGGTTCAGAAGGTTGTTGGTTCGAAAGTTTATGGCTTCATGTTTATTATATCTAAATTACTTATAAATACGATTGGGAAGTCATTTTCCTTAATTTGTGTACCAAACACCGAAAAATGAATAAGATTAGTACTTGTTTTCCAAGAAAATATTTTCTTGAAAAACATTTTTCGTTATACCAAACACACCCTAAATCACTAAACTTTACCTACTATATATATATATATGTATATTATATTTTCAAAAATTCATGTCAAGATCAGAGGACCAAATGTTCAGAATACATGTACCTGTAATCACGATCGCGCATCTGAAATTTATACTATGATGGTTTCAAACAGTTTGCCGGCCCAAGTAATGAGACAACTGTAAATATTCTCAGAAATAGAAGAAGGGACTTTCTTTTTTATAGTATATGCTTGTTTCCGAGGTTTTTAAATCGATTTTGAATTTAATTCTTAACACAAAGAGCTGGGCATCTTTCTGAGACTTGATAATTATTTGACAGGACATATTTGCTGCTGGAACTGATACAGCAGCAATCACAACAGAATGGGCAATAGCAGAACTGATCAATCATCCAACCATTATGGACAAGGTAGTTGAAGAGATTGATTCTGTTGTTGGTAAGACGCGAGTCGTGGAAGAATCGGACATGGCAAACCTCCCTTACCTTGAAGCCATTGTTAAAGAAACTCTTAGACTACACCCTACAGGACCTATGATCATCAGAGAATCGACTGAAGATTGTTGCATCAGAGGTTATGTTATACCACGAAACACAAGGCTACTAGTCAATACTTGGGCAATCAATAGGGATCCACAATATTGGGAAAATCCACTTGAGTTTTTACCTGAAAGATTTCTCAAGGACAAGTTGGATGTAAGGGGACAACATTATCATTTTTTGCCATTTGGGAGTGGGAGAAGAGGTTGCCCTGGAACTTCATTGGCATTACAATTAGTTCAAACAAGCCTTGCTGCCATGATTCAGTGCTTTAAATGGAAGGTTAGTGGTAAAGTTGACATGGAAGAGGCACCTGGCATTACACTTCCTAGAGCTAATCCTTTGGTTTGTATTCCAATCACTAGGCTCAATCCGTTTCCTTCAATGTGAAATATTAATTCCCCACTCTGAAATACTCTTATCAACTTTACTACTTTACTTTTATGTATTTGTCATTAATCAAATCTTGTTTGGTGTTACACTTACATACAAATGTTTTCTTTGGTAGCCAACGTGCCATTCATGGTTTTCTTTTCATCTTAATTTTTCCAACTTGTATGATACTATATTTCCTTGTTAGATTGTTCCAAAGCTAAAAACATTTTTCATATTTGGAAACTATTAATTTTGAACTTATCATTTACCCTTAATTAGATAAGCTTTCATAAGCATGTAAATTTTTACGGTATATATATTTAAGATCTCTAGTTTCAAAGTTTTATAATCATGCAAATGTTGTGATATGTTTTAAAAGTACAAGTTTCAAAAATCTTTCTTTCTTAAAACTTGGTGTATAGTCAAACTATGTCGTAATAATTGAATGAAGGGAGTACATATTTTTTAATTTAACCCATTATTATAGGCTATTTACCAAAATTCCCCGGCATATAAAACCTTGGAACTCTTTTCTATTATCAACCGCAAGATATGAAGGCAAGAGAATATAATTGATCACCGTCGACGGATTTAGGATTTCTAGAACATGGGTGCACTACCGAAAAAATGAGAAAAGAAGTTCGATGTGAGAATCAATCCATGTTACTTTGGATAAATAGATCAACATTCAACCAGGTGCATCATTAACCTTCTTGAAATACAGGGGCCAACATATAATATTAGATCAATTTTTGTGAAATATATACATAAAATACATAGTTTGACGGAAAGATAATGAGTTCCAGCGCACGAAAGAAAATGGCCAAAATCTACCCTTGTATGATAGGGCTCCAGTTTTACCCAATCTTCACGAATACATCACTTCTTCTTTTTTACAGTGATCACGCCCAACTATGCCTTATAAAAGGACTAAGCGGTCGTTGCAAATATAATCCGATTTACAAGTCCGGAGTCGAATCCCACATGGAATTAACGTACTAATCACAAATTTTAGTTTAGCAAGAATTCAAATAATCAACTTCCAGCAAGATTGAATGAAGAATTGAGTGTTTACTAACTAATAACAAGGTAATTAAAAGCTATAATTTTATTACCAACAAAGCAACCGTTGTAGACAAGATTAGAAAGGTCTAGAGTTACGATTTCTCCTCTTATCGGAATCTTCCCTGCTACGTCTGCTACAAATTCCCTAGATACTCTCTACCGACCGTGAGCACTTTAGGTATCGTAATTCTCTTCTAAGAAAATACAATAATTTACTAAACGTATTCTTCCGAACTACGCTACCTAGCACTAGTTTACTGCTACGATCGCACCAAGGTTTCTTCATTTCTAATCCCACCTTTAAACCCTCTGTATTGATCCCTCATATATGTTAGGAACGATGTTGTTCAACAACTACCTAAATATGTACCCTTTTCCAAGTAATACACACTAAATAGACATAGCCGATTGAGGGCCCTTCAATCAACCATAATAATCACATAGTTGGGCAAGTAGAGAAAATTCAATGGCAAATTTATATTAAACGCAACAAAGATTCATCCTCCAAGAGTTTCCAACAAACCCTAGAATAAAGAGTTTAGCTACTCATAATTGTTTTAACAATCAAAATATAAGAATTCATCATCAATGATAAAAAAAGGAGAGAAAGATAAAAACTCATTTATGAATCTTCCGCCTTGCTCCTTGCCTGTTCTTACCTTCAAAATTCTTCTCAAAACCAAGATACCCTCTTTTTGGGCGATCTGGGCTTCATAGAGGTCAAGGATAGTCGCCTTTGGAATTACAATATTAGCCCTGGACTAATTTTTCTCGGAAGGACGTGTGCGGCCGCGCACCTGGGTAGGTGACCGCGCATCTGGCAGCGCACTTTGGCCAGATTCTGCCTGACTTGCACAGCCCAGTGCGCGGACACACACCTGGGCAATTTTCTGCACTCTTCTTTCTTCTTTTTAAGTGCGCTAACCTCCTTCGATCCTCGAACAAACTCCAATTTACTCCATAAGCCTTTACTTGGCCTTCAACGCTCCATATTATGTCAAAGCGCTCCTTAACCTCATTGTAGCCTGGAATTGCTCCTGCAAAGTTTCAAATACTCAATCAGAGCAATTTACTATCATTTAACGCTCAAACATCAGTGAAGTGCAGCAAATTTAGTGTGCAAATAGTGGCCAAATGACATAGTTATAGCCTACTATCAATATCCCACATTTAAACCATTGCTCGTCCCCGATCAAACAAACCACACTTTACATAGAGACAACCTCACTAAGCGACTTTCCTAACTCATCACACCAAGAATATTTCAAATAGACTAAGCATAGTAGTGTAACATGTTCACCTCAAGAATTGACTCACAAGCACCACACATCATTCACAACTTACTCACTTACTCTAACACAGAGGTCAAGAATTGCCTTTCCTTCATGAATCAAGTGCTCTCTCACAACAAAAGAGAATCGTTCCACAATTAATAAAATTCACAAACAATTAGGACTTCAAGATAGACAGAATTCACTCACTCTCAGAAACGACATTCATGTGCCACAAAAAATTCACCATAAGCTTGCCCGTAGTGTACTACTCTACTAATTGAGTTCATTTAGTCAAGGATCAAGTAGGACTTTTAAATGGTTGTAATGTAGGCTCCGGGGCGGGTAGGATACATTTGGATATAAGAGTGACTACACCTCCCTAAATACTTTAATACATACACTTTAGCAGTCGGAACCCCCCACTTATGTCAAACCATACTCCACCTTCAAATCGATAAACATTAACTCTCAATTATTTAAGCACAATTATATCAAGAGTCACCACTTATCAGGGAATATATATATATATATATATATATATATATATATATATATATATATATATATTTCACAGCAATACAACTATTTTTCCTTTTCTTTCTTTTTCAATTCAAGTGGCTTTTACTTTTTTAAAATAGTGCACCTTTCTCCTTATTTCATTAGTTCCACTCAAAATCCAAACCAACCACCCCACACTTTAACTTTGACAAAGTTCATAACAATTCAAATGCTTATGAGAGGTTAAAAGGTTCAAATAGATGGTTAATTCAAACAAAAGGGTAAGGCTTGTAATGTGGTTGCCAACGAAATAGGATTACAGGCTCAAAGGGGTTAACTACGATACATAACAATTAGGCGGGTAAAATATACATATCTGGCTCAACAAAGAAACGTCTATATCACTTCCAAGACTGAACAAAACTACTATTTCGCTTTGCAAACACATGAGGCAAGTTCTAGACATAAAATGCAATGCACAGAATACAACAAACCTTACACACACATGGCACATGACTCACTCAAGATTGGATCATCAAAACACTCTAGTAAAAGCACTTAAGCCAAGTTAAGAACATGCAATTTAAGGTAATTATCCAAGAGTCAACAACTGAGCCTAAGCGTCACACTAAAGCACTCGCTATTCTCAAGGCATAACGAAGTTAAGAGACCTTGTTTTCATTTCATCCCATAGGCCAAGGGTTCCTACTTCTAAAAAAAAACCAACTACACCTGGTTCAAAGGAAACCTTTGGAAAAGAACCACGGCCCAAAGAAAAACCAAGGGGGAATTGATATACTACCAACAAAAGGAAATCTTTTTATCTTTTTTTTTTCTTTCGATTTTAATCCCTCAAGAAACCCGTCAAATGATATCCATCGTTGGAAAAATTCGAAACTTTTGAGTTTTAAAAAAAAAATTCAACTAACCAAAGAAACTAACACTATGTACGCTAAAATCGGAGAGCCCGATTTCACGGCCACATCGATGAAAACAAAGGTTCGAAGGCCCAAGCTCGGCATCGAAGGGCACATCAAGGATCCTTAACCTCGAGGCAGTACAAATCAAGGGCCGACATGAAACGGCAGGAAATCCGCAAGGGGCACGTGGTTAAAGCTGACAAAGTACACAAGATAGTACAAGCCCGTTGGCATTAAATGGCTGTACCAGCCATATCGCTTTACATTAATGATGCACGTACTATGTTGGGATTCCCCCCATATATAAAGGGGGCCCTTGTCACTTTGTAACACATTGGTATTCAATACAAGAACAAGAACATCCTCTGCTCTCTAACAAAAATATTCTCAACAATTGCTTCATCAAATTATTGCTTCTCATTTATTGTGTTCTTGAATTATTCCCTATCTATTACTTGTTATTGATCATAATTATGACACTCTTAAGGACTCCAACACTGTTTCATCATTATCGATAGCCCCTAGTCAAGCTTCTCAAGATCGACCTCGAGGCCTGCCCGACCACCCTCGAGACTGGCCTCTTCGATACCTGGTTTGCGTAATCTAGTTATTTTCACACTTACTTCATTTTTCTCGCTTCATACTCAACATCTACTGCCTAAACAACCGATATTAAAATAGATCACATATTTTTAGAACCACATAATCAAGTATAACTGTAATTACCATTTTCAAGGTAAACAGTTTTGGCGCCCACCGTGGGGCTAAAAATAATAGTGATTGTTTTAGTGCTGGTTTTCTAAAAACACAAGTTATTCTTCACACTTTTCTTGTCCAAGAATCTTCAATTTTAGGTCAGAAAATGTCTAACTAAGTAAACGCACACGAAAACAACGATCATGAGGAACACGAAGAGAATGACGCAGCTGCTTCAGGTGCCAGTGTGCCACCGCAAAACCCTGAAGGGGCACCAGTGTAAATTCCTATTGATGAAGACTCGCGCAATGCCCAACATGTCGATGTGAGCTCTCATACAGATGGAAGCGTTCGTGAAGGAGACTAGCGTGAAGCACAGGGAACCCCTGCTCAAAGGGAAAGGGAAGTTAGCCTTGTTGTCATTTTTGAAATGTTGCGGATACAATAATGGGTCAGCAACCGATCTCGCCATTATGAAAATGCTCGAAGACCTTGCAAAAAGGATTGAATCTGGATAAAAGAAGATAGAGGCTAACGACAAAAAAATGGAGACCTACAACTCGAGGGATCAGATCCCAGGCGCACCCCCGATCTTAAAAGGTGTAGACGCAAAAAAGTTCATACAAAAGCCATTTCCGTCAAGTGCAGCTCCGATGCCTATCCCGAAGAAATTCAGAATGCGCGATCACTCGAAGTACATCGAAATTTCGGACCCCAATGAACACATCACTCCCTACATTTGTGTTGTGAAAGGGAACGACCTGAGAGACAAAGAGATTGAATCTGTTCTATTGAAAAAATTCGGAGAAACACTATCCAAAGGGGCTATGATGTGGTATCATAACCTGCCACCAAACTCGATAGATTCATTTGCCATGATGGCGGACTCTTTTGTGAAAGCACATGCTGGTGTCATCAAGGTTGCTACAAGAAAATCTTACTTTTTCAAAATCAAGCAAAGGGAGAATGATGTTAAGGGAGTTCGTGTCCCACTTTCAACTAGAATGAATGGAATTACCACCGGTCTTCGACGATTGGGAAGTGCGAGACTTCACTCGGGGCTTGAATGAGCGAATCTCGATAGCTTCGAAACAGTTGAAGCAGAATTTAATCAAACGCCCCGCCATAGTTTGGGCGGATGTACACAACAGGTACATGTTGAAGATCAGGGTCGAGGACGACAAATTGGAAGCCCCCTCAGGCTCGGTGTATCATAGAAAAGTCTTAGAAAAAGAATCAAGGCTTCCAGAAAGATAGCCAAGGCCAAACAAAGAAAGGTATCAACCATACGTAGAAAATCGGAGAAACATCCCGAGGCGTAACGTACCTCGAAATGACCAAAGGATGGACCGAGGATAGAATCCTCGGGGAATCGTGAGCAAAGAAGGATTCAACAGGCATGCAGGGCCGGTAGAGGCACCCCGACTATCTGAGTACAACTTTAACATCGATGTTTCAGACATCGTATAGGCCATTAGCAAGATCAGGGACATCAGGTGGCCGAGACCCGTGCTATCAGATCCCTCACAAAGGAACCCCAACTTGATATGTGAATATCACGATACCCATGGTCATAGAACCGAAGATTGCAGACAGCTTCGAGAAGAGGTGGCCCGACTAATCAGCAAAGGGTACCTTCGAGAATTCCTCAGCGACCGAGCTAAAAATCAATTTCGGGAAAGAGAGGAAAACAAGAAAAATGAAACAGAAGAACCACGACATGTCATCCATATGATTATTGATGGAGTTGACGTCCCTCAGGGACCCATTTTTAAGCAGAAGAAAGTATCTATCACCATGGAAAAGCAAACTTGGAGCCACATACATGAAGACGCCCTTTCATTCAGCGAAGAGGACATCGAGACCTTGTCTTAACCTCAAAATGACGCACTGGTAATTTCTTTTTTTTCCAATAAATTTCAAATTAAACGTGTGATCGTGGATCTAGGTAGCTCGGCCAACATAATTCGATCGAGGGTAGTAGAGCAACTCAGGTTGCTCGACCAGATCATACCCGCCTCTCAAGTCCTCAATGGGTTCAACATGGAAAGAGAAACAATGAAAGGAGAAATCATCCTCCCGGTCAACGTGGCCGGCACAATTCAGGATACCAAGTTTCATGTCATCGAAGGTGACATGAGGTACAACACATTGCTTGGAAGGCCATGGATCCACAATATGAGGGCGGTGCCATTAACCCTTCACCAAATGATAAAGTTCCCTACGAAGGATGGAGTAAAAATAGTATACGGAGAGCAGCACGCAGCAAAAGAAATGTTCGCAGTGCACGATGTGGCACCGTCACCTTCTACATCGAAGGATCCAAAAAAAAAGCAAAAAACCAAGTAACAATCACAAACTACATCCTCGTAGGAACAAACAAAGGAGCGTGCCGCGTCCTCAGAGCTGATAACCAAAGCGTACGAGGCTCGAGCACCATCGCAGCTAAGGTACAACCCTATCTCTTTTCCTTTCACACTATACGCTAACCTGCGTGCAGGTGTTTGATTGAAAGGAGTCAAAGA